>BQNB010071923.1:4060-32598 GCA_026074375.1 Tanacetum coccineum
ATGGATCTAAATATCACAACACATCAAATACATTCTCGTTGTGTTTATATAGCTAGCAGCAGAAGTAGTTGATTTACATCCTTCAATAGAACAATTAATAACAAAAATATGTATAATATGTATAACCAATTCATGAAAGGTCTGCAATTTTTTTACGCACATGAGTTGCTATCATGTTATTTGGACGTGGATAGCTGCATCCATAATGTACATATTTTTGTTATGAGTTGTTGTACTAACGGATGAAAACCGACTAATTATTCTATAAACTAACAGAACGCATCGAGAAAATATTGTTCAACCCGGCATTTTTTTTTTTTGAACGGCAACTTTATTAAAAAAAACTAGCAAGGAGCTAGAAAGACATTACAAAGAAATAAGATAGGGGTTTTTTAACCAATACTCCCAAGAAAAAACCCTATTACATCTACTAGAACAGAGTGAAGCATTCAAAATAAATGTCAAAAATATAAATGACAACAATAATATTACTTCGTACATGTTTGCTAAAATATATGAGGCTTATAAATTTTGTGCCGTTGTTTTATGACGTCACCTTCTCGGTCGAAATTAAATAGTCTAGGCAGCTGTTTGAGAATTACAAAAATAATACAGATCACTATTTTCTCCCATGCTTTTCCACACACGATGGCACACACGTGCAGCTGATTTGTAATGCAACTTAAGAAAGGTGCAAGAGTATCAACTGCAGGCGGGAACGTATCTTTTTCATACACGTGTTGCGGATGGTAAGAGATAGGTATGGAAGAAAATGCGGATCTTCTTCGTTCTATAAAATCTCGAATAACTACTCAGAGTATTTTATGAAGAATGAGGCCGATGGAAAGTTGCAAAAAGGAAAAACGCGGGTTCTTGGGGGTTAAAAAACATATATCTCAGTGGTTTGTGTTTCATTAGAGCTTCTAACTATGATTGAATGTTTTCTCAAATATATATAACGCTCAGATTTGCAAATCTAAAATCCGACACATGGCCGCAACTCTAATACAGGTCATACTGCTGTGCCAATTGATGCGGCGGATTGCAACACCGAAATTTTACAATCCTCGTAGGCAGAGTACCTAATCGTTGTAGTGTAGTATAGGCAAGACACGGGGGATTGATCGTTCTCTAGAAGAATAGTGAGGTAGGTTCGAATTGTATGTCACTAAGATCTAAAAGTTGAGAGAAGAGCATTTTTATGTTTTTTTAAAGCAAGTAAAATCAATATGTTAAGAGAGGTGGTTTTAAACTAATCTAAACTACTCCTAATTATGCAAGAAAAGTAAAATTGACAGGAACTCGTATAGGTAAACAAACGTGCTCACTTTATCATGCACTACTCCATAGTTGATCTATCTAACCTATTGTTTTGTCACCCTCATTAGTGTAATGCTAAGCATTACCCTAGTTCGATTGTGAATTGGTTAGAAACGCACCTACACGATCACCTAAGTAGACAGCTTCTGAAAACGCTCTTCCTACCCAATAGTTAAACCACGCACATTAAATACTTACCTAGTTATCTTACCAAAACTGCTTCATTTAACTAGTCACGTTTCACTAGACGTTTATGCTAATGTGTCACCCCCCCCAAAAAAAAATATCGCAGCGGAAGGTATTTAGGGCGTGACTTCATAGCACAAAGACACAAGTCATAAAGAACGACCTCTACATGAGTCGTTTGGAAAATTCACGTTCGATAATTAAAGTTTAACAAGGACAAGCTTCAATAGTACACAATACAAGTAAAAGAAGTTTTAAGTTCACATCGAACGTTAATTTAATGTATAAAATCTTCATGATAATGAGACTGCAAAAGACTCAGTGGGATGCTCCAAGTGCTAACCATGCAAGTAGTTAAGAACCTGAGAAAATACACGCTAAAGCGTCAACACAAAGTTGGTAAGTTCATAGGTTTCAGTAAAATATCAGTGTGGATGATTGCTGGTTTTTCACACTATATATATATAATATATAATAAAATATAAAATATATATTAGTCTAAAAATCAACAAGATCAATGATACCACCTTCATACTTTCATCATCGTAGGTCGTAGTTAAAATCACGCCATTCCATAATTTTCCTCTATTATTACAGAAGCTATTAGTACCATATCCAAAAAACCCTGATCGGTTTGGAGGCTAGATAAATTTCCATTTCCCTTTTTTTAAATGGGTTCATCCTTTTCCAAAGGTTTACCATCTATCAAAAGCACGCACTTACCCTCCAATAGCTGTTGTTCAATATATTATATTTTTACTACAGGGGTAAAAAAATTCCCTTCCTATTACACACTAGACGTAGAAGCCTTATTCCCTGAATCGACTTCCTCAATAACCGGGTTGTCAATATTTAAAGCCTTAAACGAGTTACCCAGGGAGAATGTACCATTACATGATGTCGAAGCAGTCTTCTTACTTGTCGTCTTAGAGGAGTTCCCTGATGACGAGACATTCTTCTTACTAGCAGAAGAAGCCGTCTTAGGACTAACCTCTATAGTCGATTCATTTACTTTAGGGCGATAAGTATTTTTAGGTTTCACCGAGACCGGTTTCAAGTTATTGATGCCTCCATTAATGCCACCTGATTTCTTCTTTTTAACTTTAATAAAACCATCATCATCAGCCCCAAATGATCCACTCTTGCCTATCGGATGTTGTGATGAGAAGACCCTTTAGAGCTGTTACTCAATTAGAATACGATTGCGTTAAGGGTTTAATCTCATTTAGTGGGATCTTTGATACTTACATCTTTTGGATGCCTCGCACCATACCTAAACTTAAAAACTTTGAATGGAGTAAGGTCCCACCTATACTAGTACTCAGCCAACGAGATCTAATGAGCGTACTTAGGTATCCTAATGAAAAGAATAAGTTGATGTATAAGAATTGTTTAAATCTGGGACCCGAATACCAAGTGGACGAGAGTATGAAAGAATGGCTCACCCATGGGCATGTGAGCCTGCACGGAGTCACGTAGGGAGTGTGACTCCGAGCTAGCTACAAGACTCGTTAAATAAAGAAAACGCTTTTTGGGAGGCAACCCAATCTTTTATTTTCCTGCATCTTAGGAGTGTCATATGTGTTTTAATTCTTTATCGTTTGTTTTTATATGTTTGAATTATGTGATCATGCTTTGTTTTGTCTTTAACTTTGTCTTAATTACAATCAAGGGTATTTTGCATCAAATAAGTGTAGGAGAAAATATCCGGTTTCTAAAGAACCATTTCAAACGTATTAAATAAATTGTTTAGATTAATTCACGTCTTGTGTCATGTTTTTTAGAGTCATATGTTTGTGCTAATAATTTCCGTGGTTTATGCAGTATTTTTGCAGGAAATAACTAATAGAATTGCGTGCAAAAATTCTTTCCAATAAAATGAATGAATTTTTCACAGTGTCTGGAGACGGCGTCAGAATTTTTCCTGACGGTGTCACTTCTCCAGACTTGTGAAAATTCGAATTTTCTATTATTTTTGAAAAATTAATTTTGTATAATTTCCAGAATTTGTAATTTTCCTAAAACTTGCAGAAAACCACGATTTCATTTAGCACATTCATCCTATCTTTACCGCTTTCGTAGTGTCAAAACCCTAATCACATCATTGTATATTATTATCCCGCCGATTTTACACTAGGTGTATTGTTTCTTGTCTTCGATTTCCAGGTTATATTTGATAAGAAGAAGCTTTAGAGTTCTTAGGAGTTTCATATGGTTGATTCTTGGATGATGATTTAACCAGCTTATCATTTGTTTCTTCTCCATTATTGAGCAAAACCAGGTGAGCACTAGTTTCTTTTCTCGTTTTCTTTCTCTTTATTCGTTTATTCGGGTACTTTTAAAAATATTGGGGACAATGTTCAAAATAAGTGAAGGGGGAAATAAGCCTTAAAAACTATTCCTTCAGTTGCATTTGCTTTGTCCTTAAAACGATGTGTAATATACCGAAACATAGCGTAGAAGGTAATTTTAACCTAAATTTAAATTTTTTTATGGCACATACAAATGAAAACTAAGTATTATTAGCGTCTCATGGATAGGAAATATATGACTAGCACAAAAACCTTACCACTTTAAAAATCCCACCCCAAAATGTAAGGTTCGCCCCTAAATCTTTAGGAATTCAGGTATCCATCTTTGATACCTAAGATAGTTTTACCTTTAGCTTTCTCGAGTTAAGGACTTAGCAATTGCATGTGTCGCGTTCATAGATTTGATCGTGCATATGTGATTTTGTCGCCCTTTTGGAGCATTGGTATTGGGTAAAACTATATAAGAGTGTACCAGGTAGTGTATTAAATTCTATAACTTATTTTTGTGAGTCATCCCGAGCCCGCTAGTGAGATCGCACTTGTGTGATTATGATTTGCTAAATGATAAGAGGCACTAGGATAAACCTTGTTTTAAACCTGTATTTGTTATGATGGTCTCCCCGATCATTTAACTATCCCCACACCCTTGCTTCACACTTATTTTTAGTGTAAGATACATCTAGTACACCCCTCCGAGCCTATCCTTTTTGCAGTTCTTGTAATTTTTTGGTGGATTCCAGATTATTAATGAAGAGCAATGTTTACACCCTTAACCCATTGTTACACCTAAATCGCCTTATCCTTCCTTGTATGTACTCACTTTTAGTACATCATTGTTATAAACCCTATTAATTTTTACTTGAGTACATGGTTGCTAAGTCGAGTCTTGTGATTAGTGTATACAGTTTTGGAACGATTGAGATTTATGGTAGTTTTTATTTTATGAAGAGATGGGGAAGAAAATCATTTTATTACCCCTTATATGTGCGTAATACGCTCCATGTTATGTTGATCCTCCTAATTCGGGTTATTAGTTAGTTTGTAATTATGAGTTCTAAAACTCAAGTGTATGGGTGCAATTATAAACCCCAAGTCATGTATTATTATGTTTCGGCAAATGGCAGGGCAAAAGTGTACAAAAGAAAAAAATGTATAAAAAAAAAGAGAATCGAAAAAAATGTATATAATAAAAAAGAGAAAAAAATGTACGGGCCGCCATTTTGCTTATGTTCATGTATATATCAGGATAGTTAGTTGCAAAGTTTGTATATCTTAGTCCTAGTTTAGTCGAGTCGTGGCTTAGCAACGCCTTTACGTGTATTCTTGTATTTAATTAACTCACCACCACCCCAAATCCACCTAAATATATCCCATCTATCCGTTTCCATTTAACATACACCCATACATCACAACCCTTTAAAGACCTCTTTGATAGTAATTCCTAGGTGCTTATGTCATTGCGGTGGAGGTTTTTGATCCTTTACCAAGCCTGTGGTAATTTGTATGCTACGATAGGTAATGAGTGTTATTTTCCCGTTTTCATTATTGTTATAATTCATTATAAACCTGAGAGAAAGAGAGAATCCAAACACTTATTGTGAGGCACTAGTGTATATTTCCCGTGCTTTTAATTACGAGTCTAATAGGTTGTGTCATAAACTATCTTTAAAAAGTAAGTTAAATGCCCCCGATATTGCTATTGTCTAGGTAGAAAAGCTCATTTGCTTGAAGACAAGCAAATCCCAAGTGTAGGGGTATTTGATGAGGTGTCATTTTATATACTTTTTAGGGTCATTTAACCCCTTAAATCATGCAAATATGCCCAAAATATATGCTTAATCGTTCCTTTTTATGTTCTTAGCATTTAGGAAGCTCTTGGAGGAAATACACGTGACTTGGACTCAGTTTGGGAAGAAACGGGACAAGATTACAACTTTACACGAAGTGGTTACTTTCTCTCTCTAAGATTAAGTAGCCAACCCATCATCTCTTGCTTGTGTTATGATATCATGTATACTACAACGTAACCGCCTCAAAGAAATCCTAAGAAGATTCGGTGAAGCGATGGCGTCAAGATTTTGGCGAAGCCGTCGCGATTCAATTCCTATATATATACCTACGTTTTTAGGGTTTTAGTGTGCAACTTTTGGGAGACGAGCCCTAAACATTATAGTTCGAGTGTAGCAGCTTTTAGTCCGTTCTTAGGGCTTAAAAACCCTCTTGTATCAACCTTAAACACATGTTTTAATCAAGTGAAGTCATTTATCCTTCAATCTTTTAATATGTGGTTGTTTGATTGAATCTTGTTCTTCGCTCCTATTTAACATGCTAGGCTAGATCTATTAATATTTATTTATGATTACATGAAACTTAGTTTGTAGATCCTTTTAATATTTCTTCTTGTGATGGATGTACGCGTTAGGCTCTAGAAAACTGGCTATAAAATATTATACTAACATAGACGTCTAGGGAAACACGAGTGTGTAGAAAGGATATCATCGATAACAGTCTTCATACTACCTTACCTCTAATATGGTTGATCCTTCTTAAGTGTTTTAAAGCATGTAATGTTTTCTTAGGAGACTTGTAATAGTCTTCATACTACCTTACCTGTGCGTTTCCTTCAAGGAATATTACATAGACGACGGATTCGTGTAATCTGTTCATGACCTAGGAAATACTTACACAGATCATCACAAGTGTGACAAAGCAATAGGATTAGGAGAATCAAACTAAGAAGTAATGCATGATTAAGTAAATACGTTCATTTATCATATAAGTTTCCACCAAAATTAGTTTAGTTTAATTATTAGTTTAAAACCAAAACCCACCTCTTAAAACCTGAATTTTAATTGCTTTCATAAAAACATAAACATACAAAAATAATCTTCTCTTAACCCTTTAGATCTTAGAAAGGTTTAGTTCGACCCTTCAAAAGCTATTCCTCTAGAGAACGATAACAACTGCCGAGTCCTTGCTATACTACACTACAACGATTAGGTACTTTGCCTAAGAATTTATAAAACCTGTTGCGTTTACAAGGACCACATCATGACTTAATATAAAAAAACTTAATTTATTAAGAGCACAAGGTACTATGGCATACACCGACTCAAGCCAGTGTGCCACCTTAGCGCCACATCAAACTGACACACAACAAACTCACACACCAAAATACCCCCTTCTTCATGGCTCAAGCCAGTTTGACCTCACCCACTAATTTTTTACATTTTTTTCAGACAAACTAAATTTCTTTCATTAATAAATAAAAAAACACAATACGAAACTTAAAAAACTTACAAAAATTAAAAACATACGAAAAAATAAAAGATAATATGATACGAAACTTAAAAAATACAATAACTAATTATCTTGGCCATATTTCCTCATTATTTCATTTTTTTCCAATTTGATGAGGCCGGCTTGTGCTTCCGGCATACCGTTGGTTTTAAGCATGAAAAACTCTAGTTTTTTACACTACATTAGAGTTAGGTCTTTTTGTTTCTTTACCTCGTATGCCTTTTTGGCGGCTTCACGTTTGCGACTAAACTCGGATTGGAAAACCTTCAATAAATCTTGCGAGTGACTTCTCACGGAGCTCGACGTGGTGTCCGATTTGGTTTTTTTCGAGGTTTAGGGCGACGTTCTCTCGCGTCACTGCTGAATAGTTCGGCATGCCCAATCGCATAATTCGGATTAACCGCTTCGAGCGAGTTTTATTTGGGGTTACGCCAAACGTGCTCTTGAGTAAACTTTTTGTTCCCCGTATCTGACTCATCACGAAATGCGCCCCTACAACGACCAAGAAGATCGATCTCGTTTTCCTCGCTTTTAGGGCCCAAACAGAGAAAACACTTGTAGATCGCGTTGAACCTTTGACAATTACCGTTCATTGTAGCCCACTTCCCCGTTATCATATCCTTGGTACGTACGGGTGAAGATTTGATAAAGACTTTGAGAACTTGCCACCAAAACGAGTCGAGACCACGGTCGGAGCCGATCTCATTATTCTCCGAGACGGCGACCCAAGACTTGGCTATCAATGTTTCTTCCGCCACTGTCCAACGGGTTTGTTGTCGTACTTCTTTTGGTGGCACCTCTTCCTCGTCCACAAAAGTGTCAACCGGGGATTTTTTTAGCGGCTCATTTTCCTTTATGTTTTTGTCGTGGTTCTTGTGTAGGTGCTTGTGATGGTTGTGTTTCTTGTGATGGTTGTGATGGTTATGATTTTTGTGACTCGTAGAATTGTGGTGGATTACTTTGGAGATTTTAAAAGTATGCGTTGAGTTGTTGGCTTTGATGATAAGTAAGTTGTTGTTTATATAGTTGATCTGATGTGTACGTCGGTATATAACATATTGGATACCATACGGGAGTAAATTGAGAGGAAGTAATCGAGTGTAGTGACGAAGGTGTAGTCGGGTTTGGGGAGGACAATTGTTGTGACGGAGACATATTGAGAAGGTTGTGAAAAATCGCGTCATTTGGGTTTCGATACATATTTTTGTTAGTGTTTGTGTGTAAATTGTGTGATATTGGAATTGAATTGTGTGTAAAATGAAAGCGTATAGGGATATATATATATTGTAAAAGGTGAGGTTTATTTTTTGTTACTAGCAGGGTACCCGCGCAATGCAGCGGCGGCTACCCGTTGACTAATTTTGTGGCGAACAAATGTTTTTTATTTATACGTTTTTTCTAACAGTAGCTTTACAAATGGCTGACAAATTTTACTTAAAATAACTATAAGCAATAGCAATGAAAAACCACCAATAAAAAACGTTGCTTACCAAAATATTTATTATTACAATTGGATAATAAAAAACATTGTCAATGATTAAAGAGCTGAAATATGCGACATGAAATTTTTGAAATGAAATTGTTGACATCCATACATTTGTTGTAAAGAATGTAATAAATTAAAATACGTAGTTTATCAGAATTTTTTTATTTCAGGGTATCTGCCAGTGCAATGCGCGGGTACCATGTTAATACGTTTTGATAATGGATAATTAGATAATCGACTGTTACAAAATGTGATTTTGAAATTTAGTGTTTGGATTTGATTATGTTGTATGATATCACAATATTCAGATAATAAAAAATTTTAGGTATTAAATATATAAAAGGGAAATGATCACTGCTGTTTTTTTGTATTTTTTGATCAGTTGATGAATAGTGGATCAGCTGTCAAAAATACAAAGAAACAGCAGGCAAGTTGCCTGCTGTTTGCAGCAGTGATCATTTCCCCATATATAAAATATAAATGACTATAAAGGACAAATGTTTACAATTTTAAATAATTATAACATGTTATGGTGTAGTTGTAAAAATATCAACGTAATAATAATCAAAGGTTCGTAAGAAATTTTATATTTGTATTGGGCCTTACAAACAAGTCATATAAACATTGGGCCAATTTTGCATATACACAAGGGATAAGGCATACAGTTTAATTCGGGTATTAACACCTAAATATGGGTTTTAACACTAAGAACGTGTTTGGTATGCGGTTTGGTATGGTTTTTGATTTGATGTGACAGTAAAAAATCGTTTGTTATCGGTGTATGGGTGTTACTACAGTAATTGATAGGCATAGCCATGGTTTTTAATGAAAGATAATTAAATTTCAGATTTCAGATTTAGATCTTCACTATCATTTTGTCTTTTATATATTTTCAAACAAAAGTCAACATTTAACTCAATGGTTTATACACGTGTAACATTTCTATAAATGGATTTTCAGTAAAAAATTAAAACTATAATTAGTTATATGTTTTATAATAACAAAATATTAAATATAATAATATTAAATTCTAAAACCATACCAAATTATATCTTATAAAACAAACAACATTTTATACTATCATTTATTTTCTCTCTCCACCTTTTTTTTTATATCTTTTCCTAAATCCTACTCTCAATCCATACCTACACACAAACCAAACGGCTGTTACAATTAAAGCTGTTACAATCGTTTGTTTTGTATGTATTGATTTCAAAAGGAAAGAAAAATCTTTCTTTTTATAGAAATATTTTTTGTCTTAAAAATTTTAAGATTTTCATATTTAAAATGTTCTAAATACATTATAAAGTTGTATAGACCGATAAAAAAAAATTAAATTTTAGAAAAATTTAGTCGTTGAGAACCAAACGACTCTTTTTTCTTCCTCTTTCTTCCAACTAGCGCATGCTAGTTAACTCACCAACGAATTGGCTCAACCTTGTTGTGGTGTCGTGGCTCACTACTGGCGACGCCAATGGAGCCTCCACCTAGACCTCACGCATGCGAAACGTTATAGTCTTAGTAATATGAAAAGTTGTTTGTTTTTCACTTAATTAAAAAATGACTTACAATAAAAAAATCAAAATTGAAAGTCTTTACTTTAAAAACATGACTTAATGAAAAAATTAATACTAATCATACTACGTAGTATTTGGTAGGGGTGTTCAAAAAAACCGTGAAACCGACGAACCGAGCCGAACCGCTCAATCCGAAACCGAAAAAACCCGAAACCGAAGAAACCGAAACCGAAAAAAACCGAAACCGAAAAAACCCGCTTATAATGGTTCGGTTTTGGTTTTTACTTTTAGATATCCGCGGTTAACCGAACCGAACCGTGCATATTATACATGATTATTTTCTAACTAATATTCAAATAATTGTACAAGTATTAACCGATTATTACAATACTTTTATTGTATAACGACTTTTTCGCTCGTAAAGTAAACATTTTTAAAAATCTATGTGTGAAAATTGATTAATGTGATCGTAATCTATAACGTCGAGTAATATTTTTTGTTAATACGTTATATATGAATATTTGAATGCAATTATTGTAACGAAATACTTAAGTTTTATATGACTTTTAAATTCAACGTCATTTAATTTTACTAGAAATACATTTTATGTTCTAGACTATGTAATTTTTTATACGGTTAAACTCTATTAAACGTCAAAAATGGTTAACCGTGACCCGAACCGCGGGTAACCGCTCACTTCGGGTACCCGCATGTCCGGTTACCCGCCTAGTACGGTTCGGCGACGGATAGTAAAATTAATTACCCGCCCCGCGACGGATAGTTTAAATCTTCCAACTAACCGAACCGAACCGCCCCGTGAACACCCCTAGTATTTGGTTATACACCCGTACATTTGGGTGTGAAAAACGCGTAAACAGGAAATAAAGAAGGAAAATAACACCAACCAATTTACACATGCTTTGCTCCTTACATTACATGCCCACACACACACTATTAAATATCCATTTTTTTTCATTTTAATTCTATTAACTTTTTTGCAGAAAATTTAATATTTAATATATATTTCTTGCACAACATGTTACCATTTGACTTTTAACAAATTGAATCTTGGTCAAAATAAAAAGTGTACTTTTTTATTAAGGGATCTTGTGAAAGTGATGTGGATTTATATTTACTCAATTTAACATTTTTGAATAAACCCCATTTTGATATTTGCATTCATGTTTATTATTAAGGGATATTGTTTAAGATATGCAGATTTATATTTATAGGTTACATGATCTCGAGTCAAAGATTTTGTTAAAAAAAATTGGATTTGTGTTTATGGGTTTTCAAGATTAGGATTAAAAAGTTTGATCTTTATAAAAAAATTAAGATTTTTAAGGAAAAAAAAACACATTTTGAAATTTGGTTTAAAAAAAGTCTTAGAGTAAAAAGTTGTGATCTTTTTGAGAAATTTAAGGTTTTGAAAGAAAACCCATTTCGAATTTCGGTGGAAAAGAGGAAATTTAAGTTTATTTTCGAGGTTCCGAAATTGGGATCTTGTGCAAGAAATGTGGGATGTTCAAAAAACTGATAAATTTGTGTTCGGTTTGTTGTTGGTTTGGTGATAATCAGAAAGAAGTTGGTGAGTTTAAGAAAGATGGGTTGTTGTGGTATCATGATTTTGGAAAACATGGATATGGAGAGTATTCGATGGCAGTGATTCAAGCAAACCAAGTGCTTGAAGATCAGTGCCAGATTGAGTCTGGTAATTTCGGGACGTTTGTTGGTGTGTATGATGGTCATGGTGGACCGGATGTTGCTAGATATGTGTGTGATAATTTGTTCAGACATTTTCAAGGTTTGTTACTGATCAAGTTAACTCTGTGCTCGTTATTTGTACTAGTGTAGTGTCTGGTTTTTAGATCACGTGAATTGTGAATGAAATTTGATTTTGCTTGTAGCTTTACGAATATTTGATCAAATTGCTTGTAATCTGGGACTGTTTTGATCGTAGAATGTTATTGTAGCTAAAGTTGGGCTTTTTAATTGATCAGGTGTTTAGATTCAGATATAAACTTGAAATTAGCATGACAAATGGGGTGTTTGGATGTGTGTTTCGATAGTTTTTTTACGGCTTAAAGCATCAGATAATCAGTTGATTAAAGCTAATGATTGGTAGATAAACTCTTTTGACTCTGATTGATCGGAAAATGAATGAAGTCGCAATAACAGTCTAATTGCACACCCTAGCAAGTAATTTTAAACGGCCAACCAAAAGCATATGATTGATTTTGGGCTTTCGCATAAATCAGTATTGCACATGTTTTAAAATAAAGAAGATAGTAGTCTTATTTCATCGTTCTTAGGTTTGCTGTTTATGCAGCAAATGCAGCTGAAAGTCATGGTATTGTGACACCCGAGACAATAAAAACGGCGTTTCTTGAAACAGAAAAGGGGTTCACATCTCTTGTATCACAATTGTGGAACAGTCGGCCCGATATTGCAACCGTTGGATCCTGTTGCTTGGTTGGGGTAGTTTATCAACAAACGCTTTTTGTGGCTAATGTCGGTGATTCTCGAGTTGTGCTTGGTAGGAAAGTTGGCAATACCGGGGGCATAACCGCCATTCAGTTATCAAAGGAACATAATGCAAACCTTGATAATATTAGGCGTGAGTTAAGAGATATGCATCCACTTGATTCCCAAATTGTTGTATTGAAACATGGAGTGTGGAGAGTCAAAGGCATTATTCAGGTATCGTACAATGTTACGGATATGGAGTATATGAATGCTTTATATATTTGTAATATTTTCTCTGTTTATGGCCTTCTATGTTCATGTGCTTTTTTGAAAGTTTTTTTGTAACTCTGAATCATCAGAATCAGATATATTTGGTGTCTGGGCATGTTTTTATTTTTGTAAAGATGTACTAATAACTAGAGAATGATATATTTGGGTTTTTGAAGCATGCACCTCCATATTTTTAGTTTAAAAAAATTGCTAAACTCAATAACTGTATATCTTGCAGGTTTCTAGGTCCATTGGGGATGTTTATATGAAGCATGCACGATACAATAAAGAACCAATTGCAGCAAAATTTCGACTTCCAGAACGGACAATGATGCCGATCTTGTCTGCTAGCCCGTCTACCCTTTCTCACCCAATCCAACCAAGTGATTCTTTTCTAATATTTGCTTCAGATGGTTTATGGGAACACTTGAGTAACGATGAAGCAGTTGAAATTGTTCACAATAGCCCACGTGCAGTAAGTATATCGCTAATTACCCATGTTTACACTTTTTTTCTCATTAATAGAAGTGGCTAACTGGTGGGTTCTCGGACTGTTTGGGTCCAAATGAGTAATTTTCACCCGAAACATTGTTTTATAAATAATGTGATATTATGATTACAGAAAAGCGTTAATAATGGCGAAACCACTAAATTTTTTTTTATCTTTTTTGGCGGCTAACACTTAAACGGTTTTTTGCATGGTTTACCTCTTTAACTTCTTTTTTTGGCTCATATATTTGTTCACGGAAAAGTGAAGGGATTACATTACACCACGACACAAAAAAAAGGTTAACTAAACTTGTTTCTTTTTTTAACTAGTTTTAACCCAGTTGATCACTTGAAGGTAAACACAGCACGCGATACTTTTTAGTTTGCTACAACTACATATGCACAGTATACAACTCAGACGTTCCATGTACTTCCAGAAATGTATTAACATCTTATAAACAATGTTTTCAGTTTAATGATTACGAGTTTTATGCTTCAGGGAGTTGCCAAGAGGCTAATAAAGGCTGCTCTACACGAAGCAGCAAAAAAGCGAGAAATGCGGTATTCAGATCTCCATAAGATTGATAAACGTGTACGGCGACATTTCCACGATGATACAACTGTAATTGTATTGTTCTTAAACCATGATCTCATATCTAGAGGGTCACCTAATGGGCATAATGTCTCTCTTCGTAGTGCGTTAGAACACTAGGTTTTTTTTTGTATTATAACCCTGATCTTCTCCAAGTACTTAGAGAGCGATGCTTTTTTTTAATTATTTTAGACTTGAATTCTTAATAAATTGTATTTAGGGTATGGATAAAATGATTTTGATTATCATATTTCATTGATCAGGGTAGTGATCAATGTTGGACGGTTAATATAAAATTTGCTGCAATAAAACTGATTATCAATGTTTTCTCTATTTTTGCTAAGGGTGAGCATGGTTCGGTCTGGTTCGGTTTTCGTATAAAACCAAAACCGAACCGAAAACTTTCGGTTTTTGATTTTTAGAAACCATTCGGTTTCGGTTTTGTGTCTGTTTGGTTTTTAGGTTGTTGGTTTATTTTCGGTTTGGTTTTTCGGTTTCTATACGATTTATCGAGCTTTGCTTTTACAAAGTCGATTTGGAATATATCATAAACCAACATCTTCAAAGCTTTAAAGAAACAATCCAAATAAGAAAAACCAAAGACACAACGATGACAACAAGAATCAAATGACCATAAAAAAATCATAAATTTTTTATTTATGTGTTATAAAGCAACACAATAATAAAGCTAAAAACCTAATAAAAATAAAAAACTCATAGAAGAGAACTTATTATGTGTCCTAAATTGCATGTACAAGAAGTATATGAAACAAAGAGTAGTTACTCGACATGATAAAGTTAATCTAGCGGAATCCTTTAGCTTTGATCACAACTTATTTTTGTTCCCATGTTTATAAAGATCGGTTCGGTTTATATCGGTTTTATTTTAATGCTAAAACCAAACCGAACCAAAAACTTCGGTTTTTTCAAAATCCGAAAACCGAACCACCGGTTTTTCAATAGGTTTCGGTTTTTTCGGTTTCGGTTCTTTGGTTTTTTTTCGGTTTAGCCCTAATTTTTGCTAGCAACTGGAGGCGCATTCAATATATTCCGGTAAAATGAAGTTGCACCATGTATTACAAGTGTTACTATAAATGTGGTTTGATACGTGCAGGTCTGGTTTGTCATCACAATTTCGTGACTGCTTTCTATAAGAGCACCAGGTGTCATAACACCATAACATCATTTTTTGAGTGTCACGTCAGCTTTAACACCATAACATCAACACAAAAAAAAACTCAGGTAACCATAACACCACTTTTTGGGACTCACTATTTTTATTTTTTTCCTCAATTTAAAAACTAAATAAATTCATTTCATTCATTAAAAATAAAAATTACAATACTAAATAAAAAAAATACATTCTTAAAAAAAAAGAAGTTACGGAAATTAAAAAAAATACATTAGAAATTAATAAAAAAAACTAATCGTCGGAGTCGTCGTTTTGGTTATTCGAATCCCTCGGCATTTGGGCGCGTAACTTGTCTTTGATTTGTTTTTTTTGCAAGTTGATCCAATACGCGTCGTCGGGAGACAAACCCTTCGTGCTAAGGGCGAGAAATCGCAACTCTTCCAAACGCGTAATCGTCCGGTCTTTATCTTTCGACGCCTCAAACGCTTGTTCGGCGGCTTCCCGTTTGAGACGAAGCTCGTTAGTCATAAACTCACCGAATTGGGACGACGAGTTACTCCCCCCGGTGCTCGCCGATGTGTCGGATTTGGTTTTTTTTCCGGGGCGTTGTTTACCGGGGGGACGAGGTCTTGCATCGGGACCGAATAGCTCGTCGATGTTAACCGCGAAAATGTGTTCGTCGGGAACATTTTCGTATTCGGTTAAATCAACCGGTGCGGGATCGGGTGCGTCCTATTTTTCGTGTTTTCGCAAAATCGCCCATGCTTTTTCGTGATTAAACAAGCTATTTCTATTCTCGTCTTGATAAATGCCCCAAGCCCGTTTCATCAAATCAACCTCGTTCTCGCCACTTTTTTTCAACCGAATGCACCGTTTGTAGATTGCGTTGAACTTTTGGCAATGATGGTTCAACGTACTCCATTTGCTTGACAACATATCCTTGGTACGTTTTTGAAAAAATTTCCGATTGAATTCGTTCAAAACCCGAAACCATAACGTGTCCCTCGGTTGTGAACGCCCAACGTTACGATCCTCGGAAACCGCAACGAAACATTCGGCAAGTAGCGTTTCCTCGTCCGATGTCCAACGTAAAGTAACGTCGCCAATCGGTTCGGACGATTTTCCTTTTTTAGCCGTGCGTTTCATTCGGCCTTTTTTAGGTTGGGATTCGGTTTGTGAAAGTGAGTTTGAAGATTGGCTTTGTTGTTGGGGCATTTCAAATTGTGGTGGGTTTTGTTGTCGGTTTTGGAAATCTTGTTGAAATGCAACAAAAGCGGCTTGTTGAGATTCAAAAAAAGCTTGTTGCTCGGGAGTCATCGGAGCTTGGCTAGAAAACCCGGGGAATTGAGAATTCGACGTAGACCCGGCACCCGTCGTTCCGGAATTAAGGAGGTTCCAAATCGAGCCATCCATGGGAATGTCGGACATTTTTTTTGAAAAGATTGAGGATGAATTGAAGGTTGTGTGAAAAAATGTATATTAAATGGGAATATATATAGTGGGTAAAAAAATAAGTGGGAAAATTTTTTTTAACAAAACTAGCAGTTGATTTTTTAAAAATATAAAAAAAATTTATTCAAAAACAGCCGTTGGCTAGTATATTTTTCAATTTTTTATCTTATTTATTAAAACTAGCTTTAGGCATTTTTTTTTTTAAACTTTTTTTAATATGGAAGCAGCGTTGCTGCGTTGTGGTGTCAAAGTGGGAGGCACGCCGTGGCCAACGGGAAACGCCGGTGTAAACGCGGCAACGGCGTTGGTTTGGAACCAACACGTTACCCATTTACCGGAGCCTCTAAGGTATCTGATGCAAATCTGTTGGACACCATTCTTTTCTGTAATTATATGATGAATGACATTCAAGGTTAGAATTTTTATTCTTTATTGACAAATATATTTACGCAATGAGAGTTGTAGGACATTTTATGATGAAAATATGTTTTTGTTTTAAAATTTGTGAATTGTCATCACAAAAAACTAACACGACTGGTGTTATAGCATAATATCTTCTGCTAGATAATGAGTTAATGACTCATAAGTAATTATCTCATGTATCACGTACAAAGGGTACAATGCAAGTAAATATGATTTGTTAAAGGGTAATGATTTGCACACTCTTATTTTTTATCCATACATTCTATTCTGCGCTTTAACAAGTTATACATTTATTGAATAATGTTTTGCCAGTTTGTACATTTAAATGTATGGATAAAAAAATAAGAGTGTGCCAATCAACTCCTTTTCTTAAAGTATGAACCTACCATTCAGTTTTACTGTAGGTTTGGTTTTCATTTGATCATTTCTAAAAGTCATGTTAAATGTTAATTACTGAACATAATTGGCCATTTACTGTCTAAGATTTATGTTCAAGTTGTGTCAAAATGTAGTTTATTGTGAAAGAGATTGAAATGAGAATGTATGACGAGGTGAGTAAACCTACTATTAAAAAAATTGTGTAACATTGCCATGAAAACAAGGCCGGATTTAAGTATGTGAGGGGTAATCAATCGCACATGGCCTTCATCTTTTAGGAGCCTTTGATTTTTGAAACTTTCTTCGCAATTTTAAACTCTATTATTAAGTGAAACATAGATTCTTGGTCTCAATGTTTAAACAAAACACATATCTTATGAAAAACTATATTTTTAACTGAGATTATTGTTTTATAGAAAATAAATGTTGTAGATTGTTTTAGGAAAACAAACGTTATCATGTTATATACATTTTAACAAAGTCTTACATGACATCTTATCTTATTAGAAAAATATTTAGAACCTAATGGATCATCACAAAAGGTTTTAAAAGCTCAACCAGTTATACTTATAGGTATAGATAATTCTTTAAAACATGAAGAAGATTGGATGTGTCATTTGATCAATATAAAAACATACATAATATAACTACATTTTGCTATTTTTACACATACTTCAATTCCCATGTTAAAGGGCATGTTTTATAAATCTGGCACACGACAATCAAATTTCACCGGACGGCCCTAGTGAAATCCCTTCATCTCTACCATGAGATATGTGCCATCGACATAAAATGTTGCATCAAAGGTTGTAGGAGGGCAAGGATGGAACCAAGACCAAATATGACCAGGTGCATAATTTTTTTTTGAATCGTAATACTAGAAACACATTTCGATGAACCGGGTGCATTTAAGATGACTTTAGAAAAAATCGATTTTTTTTACAAAAATTAACACTACATCTAAAAAATCGATGGGGTTCCCGGGAACCCGCCGGAACCCCCTGATTCCGTCCTATCACAGTTTCCTTTTGAAAGCTCGAACTGGTATAAAAGCTCCTTGATCTTGGTAAAAATCTAGTAATCTTTCATGCAAATTGCACTGACCCGCAGAGAGGTGTTATTTTCAATTCAAACTTTCACAGAATTATCCATTACATCTTTCATCCGGAAGCAAATGTTATGAGTTAAAGAGAAAATAGAAAAGTCAACAGAAAAAAGTCAAACTAGTTCTTCCCGCCAAAGACACAACAGACTTCCAACAACTTTCAAACCGTTTTTCCCGCCCATTTCTAGTTCTATAAATGGCTTAGCTTGTAATCATTTCAATTCAGTTTTTGATCTTCATTTCTCTAAATTCTCTCCGTAACCACTATGTGTAATTCATCTTTCAATAACAATCATTTCAAGTTCTAAATCTATCAGATTCTGTGGGTTTCAACTGATTTGATTGCCTAGCTCGATTACTAATCTTGTGATCCTGTTAGTGTGTTCCATTTGGTATCAGAGCATCATCCTGCTACCTACCACCATCGCAATTGTTTTCTGTTACAAATCAGTTAGAACAACCGTTTTCTGTTACACCACCACCATTATTCTGTTGACTTTTAGTCAACCCACCGTACAAACATCAATTCCGGTCACTCTAGACCAACTGTCTAATCTCAAATACGTCATCAATCTATTCGTTTCATTTCTTTTTCATACATACGTTAGTTAGGACTGTACGGTGGATTAGTTAGTTACTCTGTGTGGTGTGAACAGTAGTTCTTGTAATAGATTGTAATAGAAATCATGGTGGTAACAAGAAATACATCAATGGAGCCTCATGTTGATGATTCAATCAAGAATTGGGTCACTGATCATGTTAGTCAAGCCACTAATGAGTTGAATCAAAAGATTGATGCTGTAAACACTAGTCTTAATTGTATTTTGTCTCAAATGCATTTTTTGGTGAATGATGTAAACAGATTAGGAGGAGGGGAAGGTACTAGTGCTAGTAGGTTTAGTAGGCTTGGCAAATTAGAGTTCCCTAAGTTTCATGGAAATGATGTTAAAGGATGGATGTTTAGAGTGAAACAATTCTTTGCAATTGATAATGTGAATGAGGAAGACAAGATCAAAATGGTATCAATTTACTTGTATGACAAAGCATTGGCTTGGCATTTGCAATTTGTGAAGGCTCATGGTGGTACCATGATGTGGAATGTGTACGGGGAGAGTATTTTGAAGAGGTTTGGGGCTGTTAATGAAGATCCAATGGCACAACTCAAAAACCTCAAGTATGGCACTAATATGAAGAATTATCATAGTTAATTTGAGCAATTAATTACTCAAGTTGATATTACTGAGTCTCAGTCTGTTAGTATGCTCATTGCTGGCTTACCTGCTACTATGGAGATGAATGTTAGGATGTTTAGGCCACAAACATTGGCAGATGCTTTTAGTTTAGCCAATTTTCAAGAAGCTAGTTTGGCTGTGATTAAGCAAAAGACTACACCATTGTTGCCTACACCTAAGTTCAATAACAATTACTATGCCAATAGGAATGTCAATTATCCAAACAAGTCTACTACTGTGACTACACCAGTACCAAACACCCAAGTTGTTACTAAGTACCCTGCATTGCCTAGTCCTGCACCTAGAAAACAGTTAAGCCAAAAAGAATTTGTTGAAAAAAGGGTAAAGAATTTATGTTTTTACTGTGATCAGAAATATGTGCTTGGACACAAGTGTAGTAGATAGATGTATGCTTTGGAGATAAGTCTATTAGAAGAGGACAATGACTTGAGTTTGGAGGAAACTTTAAATGAGGTGGATAATGAGAACCATAGGGAGTCTGAGTTGTTGATGAGTGAATGTTACCCTCAGATCTCACTAAATGCTTTGTCTGGGGTTCCAACTTACAACACTATGAGAATGAAAGCTAGTGTAGCCAAACACATGTTGCATTCATTACTTGACATTGGGAGCACTAATAATTTTTTGGACCGGTTCATTGCTAAAAGATTATGGTGTAAGATGAGTAAAACATGTCCTTTGTAAGTCACAGTTGCTGGGGGAAATAAGTTGATTAGTCGGTATATGGTTTATGGGTTTCAATAGACAATTCAAGATCAACAGTTCACAGCGATGTTATGTTACTTCCCTTGGGGGGGGGGGGGGATGTGAATTGGTTTTGGGAATTCAATGGCTACCTACTTTGGGTACCATTAAATGGGATTTCCAGGACTTAGTCATGAAGTTTGTTTATGAGGGAAGGAAAATCTGTCTAAGAGGAACAAAGCAATCCGAATTACAATGGATGAGTGGGAAACAGTTGAGTAAGCAAGTGGTTGACAGAGGTAATCCCTACTTTGCATCCATCAACTGCTTATGGCTAACTGCAAGTCTGAATTTGATGCAGGCTAGCCCTGATCCAAACACTCCTTATGATCCTGAGTTAAGAGACTTGTTGTTGGAATATGGAGATGTATTTGCTGTGCCCACTGAATTACCTCCACAAAGAAGCTATGATCATAGGATTCCACTAAAGGATGCCTCAACTGTGATCAATATCAGGCCATATAGATACCCCCCAAATAAAAAAGATGTGATTGAACAGATGATGAATGAACTTTTGGACACAGGGGTGGTGAGACCTAGCCAAAGTCCTTTCTCTTCCCCAATAGTTATGGTTAAAAAGAAGGATGGTTCATGGAGAATGTGTATAAACTACAGGAAATTAAATAAGAACACCATCAAAGACAAATTCCCTATTCCCGTGATAGAGGAATTGATTGATGAATTACATAGAGCTCAAGTTTTTTCTAAACTAGACCTGAGGTCTAGTTATCATCTTATAAGGATGTGTGAAGAGGACATATACAAGACAACTTTCAAATCTCATGGTGGTCACTATGAGTTTGTGGTCATGCCATTTGGCCTCACCAATACACCTTCAACTTTTCAAGCTTTGATGAATTCAATGTTTAAGCCTTTTCTGAGGAAGTTCACCTTGGTTTTCTTTGATGACATCTTGGTTTACAGTCCATCCAAGGCATCTCATCTACACCATCTTAGACAAGTACTATGATAGGTCTCAAGTATATACGTAATAATATCCAAAGTATAGAAAATTCCAAAACTACCCTTGAGGACAAAGGTAGTAGGAAAAATCTTACAAAAATACTACACGTTTAACCGGTAAGTGACTACCGAGTCGTTTTCCCAAAGACTTATGAAATTGAGACCTCGTTTGTTATTTGGACAATGACTTGAATTGGTTCAAAGATGATTGATTTCTAAATTCATAATAGTGAGCAAATAAAGGCATGATTTAAGCTAACTACGAAAAACGTTAACGGGATTAAGAAAACGCTACAAATAAGCAATTGAACTAAATTTAAATCCTAAATGCTTTTCTAAACTTTTTCTAATCCTAAATGACTATTTAAAAGTAAAAAGCTAAGGAAATTCTAAACCGAGAGTGATTTAAGCTTAAAAACGAAGAAAACGAGAACGGGGATCGAATCCCGTTCTTTAAAAAGTGAACTTTCAAAATATTAACCCTACGGAAGTAAATTTCAACCTAAGCCTAGAATATGATAAAAGAAAATTTTATAAAAAAGAAAATTATTTTTTTGATTATTTTTCTATTTTTTATGATTTTTTAAAGTTTTTAACTAAATTAATTCACGAAAAATATAAAACTTTAAGCTAAAAATCCTAAAAAATTTCTAAAAATAGTTTATGATAAGCAGGATGTAGGAAAAATGAGAAATCCTAAATAGCTAAACTAAATAAGCCGGGAAAATTCAAATAAGCACTCGAAGTGCTTATTATATATAAAGCTCAAAAAAGGGTTAAAAGGTTTGATTGTGCAAACCTGGACGTAAAAGTCCCAAGGGCACGTTGGTGAGGGGTGTGTGTGTTGAGGCTTATAAAAGGGTGAGACTAGGTTGAGGTCGGGGGTTCGAGTCTTGCTCACCCCCGACTTCCTTGGTTTCCCCTTTTTTTATTTTTGCAAAAACCTAAAAAGCAAAGTTGTAAAACAGCTTATAATAAGCTATTTTTGTGAAAACAACTTTTCTAAAAGTCACTAAATAAGCTGAATAGAGCTTAAAACAGATAACAATTTAACTCTTTTTTAAACTTTATAAAAAACTCAAAGAACAAAATAAGCTTGGAATAAGCTTAAACTTAATAAAATAAGCTATGACTATCCTAACATTATCCTAATAAGCTATCTGGACTAAACTTAAGCTAAAATAACAAGCCATAAGCTGAAAAGCACTAATAAGCACTTATTACTAAACTGAATGCAAAACAGACTTCTAAGCAACTTTGAGCTTATTTTCAAACACACAAACAGATCCTTATGACTATAAGCCCTATACTACCTTAAACTTTTACCTAAAAGCTATTTGAAAAAGCAAACAAAAGACATTTTGAAGTTCAATTAAGCAGTGAAAAAGCACAATGAAAAAGCTACTTATGCTATTTTTTGATGTTTTTGGATTTTCAAGAAAAGACAAAATAAGCAGAATCCTAGACTAAATAAGCTAAAAACAACTTAATATTAACCTAATAAGCTAGTTAAGACAGAAACTAAACAAAAACTTAATGCAATAAGCTAAAAATCATGAATAAGCACTTTGATAAAACTGATAACCAAACAGGCCTTAAGGGCACTTTTGAGCTTAATTCCAAATAAGCAAATAGATCCTTATGGTTATAAGCCCTACACCTACTTAAACAATGGCCAAAAAGCTACTTGAAACAGTTTTTGAAAAGCATTTTGAAAATCAAAGGATTAGAGAAAAAGCTAGTTGAAAACGGCTTATGTACTCAGTACATGCTGAGTGAAATTTTCATTTTTCAAAAGACAAATTGTAAAATATAAAGCTAAAAACAGATGGACAATTAAGCAATTTAATCAAAATTAAACTTAAATGGATAAACTATGATCTATAAGCTACTAGAGTTCTGAAAATCAAAAGCTAATAACTAATTGAACCATCTGATAATTAAGCTAGAAAAAGAGTAATTGGATATGTTGACTGCTGATAAATTTGACACTAGATAAAACTCAAAACCAAAAGTGCAGGCCTAAAGACTTTTATTTCTACACATTTAACATACAAAATTGAAAGTAGAAAGATCAACAAAATAAGCTAGAAAAAGGTTAATCCTAAAATGCATATGAAGCTAAGATTATTACTATAGATTAAACTAATAACTAAGTATCTTGATAGAAACTAGATTAAACCTAACTAATACTTTAAAACCTAGATATCAAACCTTAATATGAGATTTGAACTAAGATTAAAGGAGCAAATATCCTTTGACAGCACTAACTCAAGTTAGTGCTATCATTAGCCAAACACCCCTTTAAGTAATCTAAATTCATATTAAGCTAATGATATTGAGATTTAAAGCACAAATCCTTAATACCAGTTAGTAATAAGCTACTAACAAACCTAATTATCAATTTTAAACAAGCAAATAAGCCAGAATAATAAGCTAACTACTATGCTACTATTTTTGGATTTTTTCACTGTTTTATAGAAATAACAAGCAAACTAAGTTCTAAGCTAACAATTAGACATAATAAGCATTTATCATCTATAATAAGCAACAATAAGCTAGATTAAACAGCAATAAGCAAGTAATAAGTAGTATTAAGCTAATTTGCAATATTAAAGCTATAAAAAGTAAATTGAGAACTTACATAAGCCTGCCTCTGCACAAACAAGGCTATAAAATGCTCTTATGAGCTAATCAACAAGCTCTAGCTTATCTATGATAAGCTAGTGTGGTCCTGGAAACACATCCAAATCTGGTTTCCCTTCCATTTTAAGCTAAGGTAATTTGAGAGTGGATTTGAGTATAAATAAACTCATTCATGATTTAAGAGCTTAAATGAGTATCTAACTAGCTTGAGTAGTGAATTAGACAGCTTATTAAGAGCTTATTGAAACTTATCAAACCATATTGCATATTAAGTAAAAACGGATTAAAACACAAGATTAAAAGTAAACTACAAATTTTATTGATGAAAACGAATTACAAAGCTTTTTAAATGAAAATTACAAGGATTAAATGACAATAAGCTAAAAATTACAATAAGCTAAAAGCTACTTCTACACTACTCCTATATTAGCTAACTAGATGATAATGTGAGTGAAGAAGGTCTTGTATTTATAGGCTTAAGAGAAGCTTCTAGTCTTCAACACACGCTCCTGCTTGCTCCGATCTTGACCTTTCAATCATTGCCAATCATTGGATCCCTTGTCTTAACCGTTAGATCAAAAATGTGATCACACGGATTGCCAACGTGGCAATCCTTGTGTCAGAGGCCTTGTGCTTCTTTTGACTTGTTTTTAGTGTAAATTCCCACTCCTAGATGTGTTTCTTTTGAGATTACGTGTCATTCCCTTGAGTTATCTTGACCAATCAAAAGCTTCGATGACGTCTTTTCTTGTCAGTGTGGATCTTAGTACTTGGAATCTTCAAGGCCACGTAGAAGGACGAGTTAATTATGTTTAAATTGGGGTTAATTTTGAGAGGGTGAAATGGGGGAGATGGTGAACAGTAAAACTGTTTTTCTCGCCCCCCAATTTCTTATTCGTTTGTGTTTGACTGTGTTGAAAGTGGGGATTGACTTGGGCTCGGGTAAAAGGGTTTGGGCCGTGGGATTGTTTTGGGCTTGGGAATGGTTAAAAGAGTTTATAGATTTTAAAAGATAACAACCGTTAGTCTTTTATTAACAAAGGACTAACGGTGTTAGTGATTTAGGGCTTTTGGTGAAATTTGATTTAACATTAAGGGCTCATTTGGGATTTTGAGGGTTTTGTCTTTTTGTGGGATGACCAAGGGTTGACTTTGTGTTGACCTTTACTAGAAACTCCGGGCTCTTGTGCACTCTATCCATTCCCGTGTCCGTGTTTGTCCGGTTTTGATCATTTTCTTGTGATTTTTGCAATATCCGTACCTACACATCACAAATGACAAAACAAGCAATATACAAGCATAATTTGCAAAATTTGTTCATTTTAAGGCCATTTTTGGTATAAAAAGGATATGTGATTTCTCACATATCACAGCTTTATAGTTAGCGGGTTCATTAAGATCCCCTAAACTATGCTCCTCTACTTCTACATTTAGACATAAGCGATCGGGAGCTCGATGTGTCCTTGCGGAGCTACAAACGGGAACAACTTCCTCTTGAGGTGGTTCGAAACCTTCAACCTCCATAGGAATCTCGCTAGTGTTTTCAGAAGGTGATGCATCTTCATCTTGAATTTCTTCAAGTTCTACGACCCTCCTACTGATTTCTTGAGACAAAAGATTTTTCTCCAAGAATTCAGCATACCTTGCAACAACAATTTTGTTTTCAGGTAGGAAGTAGAAATAGTAACCCATCGTTTCCTTTGGGTATCCTATAAAGATACACTTAACAGATCTTTGTTGGAGTTTGTCAGGCGTATCTCTCTTCACAAGAGTCTCACAACCCCAGACCTTTAAGTAAGATGTAGAATATAGATTATCTAATCTTACACATAAAAGAATGAAGAACTAGAGAGAGAAAGGAGGGATGAACACTTCTAGAGAGAGAAAGGAAAATGAACAAAATTAGAATAAGAAAAGTGAACAATCAACCCTCTCCAAGGCATGGAGAGGGGTATAAATACTTAGTCTATGGCCGGCCATGGTATTCTTGATGGGCTTACCATGGGCCTTGGGCGTTACTAGCTTACTTAAGTTCTAACAATTATACTACGAGGCCGTCATACAATAATTATGGAAGTGACCGATAACCGATACTTTTGTATTCCTAACAAAAGACAAATTAGGAACTTTTCCATACCATAATTCATATGGTGTCTTATCAACCTTCTTGGTTGGAACCATATTGAGAATGCGTGTAGCAGTCTCTAGAGCATAATCCCAAACGAATAACGGCAAAGTTGTAAGATTTACCATTGATCGAACCATGTCTAACAAGCTACGATTCCTCCTTTCAGACACCCCATTGTGTTGTGATGTATATGGAGGTGTAAGCTGTTGAATAATTCCACAAGCTTTCAGATAATCTTTAAACTCTTGACTAGTATATTCGCCTCCTCGATCTGATCGAAGTGCCTTTATAGTCTTTCCGAGTTGATTTTCCACTTCATTCTTAAACACTTTGAACGTTTCAAAAACTTCATGCTTATGTTTAAGTAAATACATATAATCATAACGACTATAATCATCCGTAAAGGCAATGAAGTAGCTATCATTATAAATAGAATTAACATTTGGCACAAGATTAAGCATATCACTTTCATAAATACCATCACTCGGAATAGCATTAAATAAAGAACATTATTCTTAGAAACTGAAATTTCATAATCTGTAAAACATTTGATTAAACCATTGTCAACCAAATGTGAAACTGAAACAACACCTCTAGTTATAGAAGGTGCATAATGGCAATTGTCTAAACAAATTACTAGGCCATTAGATAAAATTAAGTCATAACTTCTGATAGCTTCTACTTGTGCACGAACATCATTGCCCATGAACAAATAGAGAGCTCCTTGTTTCAGTTTCCTTTCCCCTCTAAGAGCATGTTTTGTGTTACAAATGTGAGTACCACAACCAGTGTCATACACCCAGGATTTATTAAGGAAAGAAAATAATTCTATTGTGAAGATACATGAAGAACTGGCAGTGCCAACTTGGTTCTTCTTCTTTATCAACTCAACAAGGTAAGCATGACAATTCCTCTTACAATACCCCACCTCTTTGCAGTGGTGGCAGGCATCATCCTTTGCCAGGTGCTCTTTAGAAGAAGGTTTAGGATTTTTAGGCTTAGGGATATAACTTTTGTCTTTTCCCTTGCTTTTACTTTTACCCTTGCCTTTAGCATTAAGCAATTTCTTATTGGCTTTCTAGATTCTACCACCTTGAATCGCCATTACTTATGGTGTAGCAGCCTTTTAGGTAAACCTTTCTCATACTCAATAAGCAGAGAATGTAGTTAACCAATTGTCTTCCCCATGTTATGCTTATTGTAGTTCCTTACAAATCCAGCAAAGTAACTAGTGAGGCCATGATTAGACCAACACTAAAATCTTGTGGGATCACATAACCAAGACGTTCCAGTTGCTCCACATATCCCTTTATCTTAAGTATATATGAGCTAACTGATTTTCCCTCCTCTTGTTTGCAAGCATGGAAAGTTTAGATTAGGTCAAACTGCTCCACTCCAGCTTGTTTCTCAAACATGGATTTAAGCTCCTGAAGCATTTCATAAGGTGAGGAATTTTCAGCCTGTCCATGTAGTTCGGGAGTCATACTTCTAAGCATAAGACAAGCAACCTCATTATATGCATCATAAACTGCATTCTATTACGCAAGAACTTATGCTTCAGAATCAACATCAGGAGCCGCGGGTAAAGGCTGATCAATGACAAACATTTTCTTTATAACTCTCAAGACTAACTTAAGTTGACGAAACCAGTCATTGAAACTATTACCAGAAAGTTTTTCTCTTTTAAACATCGACATGAAAGCCGAATGGTTTATGTTTTGAACATGTAGTGTCATCTACAAAACATAGTAAAGTTCAAGAATTAGTATTTTTGATAATACTACTTGAAGAAAATTAACTACCCAAGTTTAAATAAAAAAACAATTAATTTTCTAAGGCCTAAGATCCAACTTTACATACCACCATCACATCAGTTGATCTGCTAGAAATGGTGTATTCCAAAGGTAATTGACAATTAATAATTTCCACCGGTGCAATTCCTAGAACATTATGGGACTTACTTTATTACATTAATATACTAGTAAGCATGTTTCATCCCATCTATGCCTCGAGTATAAGGTCTCACCCGCTTACCTCGATTAAGTCGTCCAATCAAGAACTGTGATTATGTAACACCAACGTCTTACAAAAAGTTTATAATCACCTTGGGTTTGCAATCTAACTACGTCTCACGTAATGTAAAAGGAAAATGCAAGTGTTCCTTCAAATTGGATGGCAACAACTTATTTTAAAAAGGTATTTATATTTGTCGTTTCAAATATATACGAAGAAGCATGCATACATCTTCGTATCATAAATTTTAATAAAAACTTTACTCAATTAAGTTATTTATTACGGTATCACATATTTTCTATACATCTCAGGTATAAATAGTGTTACCTTTAAAAAATGACGATTCAACGCGTTTTCAAATTA
>BQNB010071924.1:0-27703 GCA_026074375.1 Tanacetum coccineum
TCTCCAGGGGGCAGTTGTGTAAAATAGCCACCAATCATTCGAGCCAATGATTGGCTTCCAATCATCATCACTCGGATCGTGAGCCTGAAATTATCCGAGCAACCTCTGGATGAGCGCCACGTACCCCCTCACAACTGCTTCCTTCGTACGCGACAATGTCAGCCGTTTGATTTCATTTACTCGTTGAGAATTTGAGAATTGAGATATATACATTTTCCCGAGCACGTGTCTTCACATTACTGGCTCCTCAAAATAATAGTGCGTCCTCACATGACACCTTCTGATTTAATTTCATCCATGTGCCTCTTACGTCATGAACCCACATCTATATTTCAGAATTTGTAATTTTGTACTTGGGCTTGATAGCATAATGGGCCTATCTTGGGCTTACACATTTTTGGACTGGCCCAGCCATATAATGGGTAACAGGCTGGTCCAATAATCAACGAAAGGACCATCGAACTCGAAATCTCACTCTCTTTTCAATGGCATGCTCGAGAAATTTTCACGACTTCATCTTGATCTTGAATAATAATCACTCTTGATCGAAACGAACCCGAAAATACCCGTTTTTGCTTTGTTTTCAATCATTATCCATATTTTAGTATTTTTAGTCCGATTAATAGTGTTTTCCGGGGTTATAAGGATGTGTGTTTTAGCACACATCAAATTTTCCCACACTAAACCATTGCTGGTCCCGCACGCAATGTTTATAAAACACGCCCGGAAATAAATAATTTAAACCCCCTTTAACTTATGACCCCTCACATCAAACAAGAATAGAAATGGTCCATTAAAGGATTTAAAATCATTTATTTCGAAAACGTCCTCGTTTTGATCACTTATTAAAATAAAGAAAAATACTAGGATCAAATTTATTTAAAAGTCTTTAAGAACGGGAGTTCGTCATCCTCGACTTTTCACAATTCCCCAAACTAAGCTTAAAACGAAATCATAGTTAAATATAAAATTAGATGCTAAACATCCTATTAAATGCTAATTGTGTACTTTAGACACTTTTCGCTCCCTTATTCCTAAATCCTCTAAGGATTTTATTACTATTATTGGTGACAAATAAATTATGTCATTATTATCATAAAGGTGCCCGGTTTAGATCATAATTAGTTTGAAATACTTTCCTAAAGAGACGATATGGTGAGAATAAGGTCCACATTAAGGTTCTAATTTCGCATGATTTAGGGGTTATCCTTTTTATTTCATCCGAAACAACTCAACTACGAGTCCAGAGACGGAGGCTTTATTTAGATAACCTCAGAGTCGAAATTTGGCTTTATTATTATTATTATTATTATTATTATTATTATTATTATTATTATTATTATTATTATTATTATTATTGTTATTATTATTATTATTATGCAAACATTATTTAGCCTTTCGGTCCTTTAAATAACCTGACACTCGGGGTCTAACCGACAGAGGATAGTAGTCTTATCGACCTCAGAATGTTCTTGACCTTTTTGAAGGCTGTGCAACAATCGGGGGTCCCTAACGGACAAGATCGCACGCAACTATTTTTTCAGTCTCTGGAATTAAATATATTAATTATTGTTACCTCCACCCTTTAAACGACTACAACATCGGGCATCCTAACCGACAAGATGCAGTGGTCTTATTTCGGCTTCAGTTTATCACATTATTATTATTATTATTAGCCAAATTTAGAGTCTTGTGGTCTTTTAACTACCGAGTCATCGGGCGTCCTAACCGACAAGACCCGGTAGCCTATTTCCCCACAACACTGACAGAACCTCGATGTGTACCTTACTTTCACCAGAAGGAATCTCTACGAAGGGATCTGAACTAAGAATCACAAAAACCAAAGTAACTTTATTTATTTAACAATTATATAACGTTTATTAAGCTGTTGGGAGAAAAAAGCCACAATTAACCTTTATGAGCTCTAAAGAGATCCAACTACTCCACACTTAGCATCTAACTTATATTCAACTCTATTATTTTTCGTTCTTTACAAAATTTTAAAGTTTAGCAAAATCTTAGTCTCGAAAGCTAACGAGAAAACTAGAGTGCAAAACTCGGTCAAGTCAAAAGCTACCTAGTTTTACGGGCTTACTTATTCACATATCTAACAATAACTAAGATATTTTTTATTATTATTATTATTATTATTATTATTATTATTTTACTAAAATAAAGCAATAATTAGGTTAAAACGGGGTTGCAAGGGACACATACAGGGCACATGTATGATCAATTTTGATAGAAATCCCCCCCCCCACACTTAGAATGGAACATTGGCCTCAATGTTCAAAAATATCAGGTTTTACCCCCACACTTAGGAACGAAAAAGGCAAATGCAAAAAATTCCAAGTGTGAAAGGGGAAATAAAATCATATATATATATATATATATATATATATATATATATATGATCAGGATTAAGGATTCCCAGGATATAAACATGAAGATGATCGGAGACCGCGTGATTGGAGGATTGAAAACAAGCACGAAGGTCTTCAAGATCAAAGGGAGTCCTGCAAGCAAAAACAGATAACCACGAAACACAACATGGAGAGAAGCACTCCCCCACACTTATTCATTACTAATACTACTACTAAACTAATATATTATTTTTAACTTACTAAGAAATGATTAATAGAAAGAGAAAGAGAACACGGGTTGCCTCCCGAGAAGCGCTTGTTTTTGTTCGAGTCTCTAGCTTGACTCCAAGGTTATTTCAATTTAGGTTCATGGTCAAATCCATCACCCGATGTGAGGTGAGGATGGAAATAGCAATACATTACCTCCTTAGGTGAGTATGCAGCAGGACGGGGTGATGGCATATGATGAAAACCTAAAGAAGAGGTCTCCATCACCCTCTTCGTTCCACCCGACTGTGTCAGGGAGAAAAATGGATCAAATCTTTTCACTTCCCCTAAGGAAAATTTCTTAGAATCGGGAAGTGGTGTAACTAGAAAAGTAGACTCATCAATAACTGGAGTCGACTCAGGGGGGTCCAGACTACTAATGTCCTCAAAATCCTCATCAAAGAGTAGATTATCATAACATAAGGTATAATCATCATTGTCAAGTAATTCTTCAAGAGGAAGAATGTCCCCTTCCGAGTCATCATCATCATCAATACCCGGTGGTATCGAATCATTATATCAAAACCCTAATTATATGTAATGTATACATATAAAATGAATGTACAAGCCTTTAAAGCATGTGTACAAGTATCACAACACAACATTTGAATATCTTTTCCCTCCTGAATCAAGTTACAACTTTCTTAAGCTCAATGTACAAGTCAATAATACAAGAAAGTCAAATTAGGTCATTTTACCTCCTAAATCACTTTGGTTTCTTACTACCACTTTAGTACAAGGTACAAGCACTTAATGCATGACTTGTAAACCTTAAACCTAAACCATAATTCATCCTAAACCCTAATCTAAAACCCTAAACCCTAAAAACCAAACCTCAAACCCTAATTTCACTTTCAACTAAAAACTAAACCCTAAACCTAAAACCAAGCCCTAAACCTTAATCCTAAGCCCTAATATCAGTCCTAACACTAATCCTAAACCTTAATCTACCCTTAATCCTAACCCTAATCTACATTTTAAAATCCTAAACCCTAACCCGAAATGAACCAAACCCGACACCCCTTTTTATGTCATTTTTACCCATTTTTAAACCAAGCACCCATCCAAGCACCTTTATGACCTCACCATGACATCACCAAGCAGCCTAGCAACCACCTCCATCACCTTCTTGCTAAAATACTTGGCCTCTAAGTTGCTACATCACCTCCTTGTCACCCCCTTTACAACCGAACCCACATACACCTCCAAAACCTTCCACTTTGCTTAGCTACTCTTCTAGCCTTCAATACTCATCATTCTAGCTTCCATGATTCAGCTAAGATAGCCTAGGACACTAAGCAAGACTCTAAACTTGGGCACCAAGGCTATTTGAACACTATATAAGCCGAAACATGCATAACCATTCAAACACACCTCAAAAACTCATACACTCTCAAATGGAGTTCTAACTCAGATCAAGGAAGGTCAAGAGAAGTCCCTAAGCTCATAATAGAAGCCAAGAAGCAAGAAAAACGAAGCCTTGAAGTCGTTACTAGGCGTACGAACCCGAAAACCTCATTTCGACCCATTTTAGCTCAAGTAAGCCTAAGATCTTGTTCCATAAGCTTATATTATGTATTATAATGTTCATAATACTCTTAATATCATATATGAACTCTTGTTTGAAGCTTTGAATCCTCAAACCCATGTGTTTTGATTAAAACCTTAAAAATGACCCGTTTTGATTTTCTAGCTAACGAATCTTTTTTTTAAACTTTTGTTACGTTAAAATATCTTATTTTAGCTTATTATAATAATCTATAACCTGCAAACATCATTTGGAATCCTAAAATAAGCTTGCATGGCTTTTTGGACTTGTTTTGCAAATATTTCCATGCATAGGGGTATATATCGTAACTTTCTGAAATTTGTAACTAAAGGGGCTGAAAATGTTATTATTTTAAAGTTATAACTATAATGACCTATTTTGCCAAGTTTCAAAGTTAAAGGTTTAAATTATATACACTTTATATATAAAGGACTAAAGTTGTAAAAGTTTATAAACCAAGGGTATATATTGCCAATTTTGCAAACTAAAATATATAGAATATAATATTTTTATATAAATTAAAAAAATATATATTAATATTATAAAACTCGATTTTATTAAAATCCAAAATATTTATCGTTATTAATCATAAAATCGACGCATTATTTCGTTATATATTTAACATAATTTATCATCAACTAACTTTTGAAGAAACTTAAAATCTTATCGTATCACGTTACTAGGGAGTTTTATGTAAGGTGTCTAATTTGAGTATTTGTTTTGATGAGTTTTCTGGGTTTACGATTTAAAGTGCCCTGGCTCCTCAAACAATACTACATGGCCTCTGGAATATGATAGCCCGAACAGTGATACAATATTTCCATAAATTAATAAATCAAACATGATGAAGTTTTGAAACATAAACCATCACACTAACACTTGACATATTACTTCAGGTTGCGTGACAAAGCCGTACTTTCACTTGATATACTTTTGCCATCAATCAGATTTCCCTGTACTGTTAAGGTGAGTTCATACCCTCGCTTTTAAATCTTCTAATGTTTCATAAACCCGCGAGGGGGATTCATGCTCAATTGTTTTTAATATACACAAGTACTTAAAACCGATATTGTAAGTTCATAACCTCGCTTTTAAATCTTCTATTGTTTCATAAACCCGTTTAATCAAAAAAACCCACAAATGTATTATATATATATATATATATATATATATATATATATATATATATATATATATATATATTTATAAAATACATATACGTAACGCAAGCTAATATCATACAATTATTCATAGGAAAGAATAAAAAAGTATCAACACGGGTATCGTTTTCATCGAGAGGTTGAATGGAAATATACGTTCAGTTGTAAATCGAGGCATATTGTCATTTACTGTTTAGTTTTGGTTTTAAACCATTTTATACAAAAAAATTAAACTATTATTAGATTCTAAAGGTAAAAACTAAAAGATTAAAATAAAACTCATTTAAAAGATATAATGACAAATATGCTTAGCTAAGTGACTGAAAGTTCCTTTGTGCGGGCTTAGGTTTAACGAATTAAAATCCTTAAAAAACAAGTTTCAAGAAATTAAATGACAAGTAAAGTAAAATGCTTTTTAAAATAAAAGACAAGTATTTAAATTGCATTAAAAGTAAATGACGGTATATAAATTGGAAAATTCTAATGACTATTAATTTTTAAACCTTTTTAAAACCGCACTTAAATTCCAAATCATTAATCACTTAGCAAACACAAGTTATTTACTCACTACTCATAACGAAATTCAATTTAACAAACATAGCATTTAACGTCAAAATTAAATCTACACTAAGCATGGCAAAAATCAAATACGCAAATATATTATGGAACGACAAAATATAACTATTCTAAGTATTGAAAAGAGATTAGAAAATAAAACCCGAAATGAAGAATCGCAATGATATAAAACCACCCGATCTTAAAGACTTAATAAACAAATAAGCTTATTACTTAAAAAGCTTCTACTTCACTAATTAGCAAATAAAGGTGTCAACTTTATCTACTAATTACTTCCATAAAAACCATAAAGATCAAAACTTTATCTATCTATCAACCTTATAAGACCCTTAAGCTCCGGCCTTAAACATCTTCATTAATAAGCTCAAAATCTTGATTACAATAAGCTAAATAAGCTATAAAAGCTTTTACAATAAGCAAACTAATAAGCTAAAAGACATAAAAATAAGCTACACTACTCCTACACTATATTGAAAATAAACTAAAAAACTAACTAACACCCACAAATGCACAGCTGCGTGAGATTTATAGCCCAAAGTAGGTGGGGGCATTTTCGTCCTTTCAAGCCATTCTGACGCGTCATAGCACAAAGATGGGGGGTATTTTCATCATTTCAGCCCAAAGCGTGTACCACTGTTGCCAGCTGCAATATATCCCGATCCACCAATCGACGCACGACACGTGTGCTACCAGAACCTTCCTCGTACCTGCAATACCATGAATATACCTCGTGCCCAATGATTAGAAGTGCCATGTGGCAGCCTCTGATTGGCCAGACACCATGACGCGGCACGCCACGTGGCAGGTCAACGACCAGTCAACCACCACCGATCAACGACGGTCAACGGAGGCGGTCAACGACAGCGGTCAACGGTGGCCAGCGACGGTCAATGACGGTCAACGGTGGAGGACCACCGCCGGACCACCGGTCAACCGTGGTTGACAGCCAGTCAACCGGTTGGGTCATGTCGGGTAATGGGCCTTTGTCCTGGTCTGTATGGCCGGGTCTGGATCGGGTCATGGGCCGGGTCTGGATCGGGTCAGGTTGTGAGGGGGATAAACCCCTCTGCAGGTATCGAACTCATGACCTCTCGAAGGTGAATTTAGCAAGTTAGCAAATGCCAACTGAGCCAAGCATACCTTCAATTATCATATAAGAAATTTAATATAAAACCCTTACTGAATTTGGTCCAGGTCAATTTAATAAGAAAGGTTCAAACAGGGACAAAAAAGGTTCAAAATAAAAAAGTTCAAATATGAAAGGCCGGTACCGTTGGACTCGTAATTTCGTGCTCTTTCCAATGGTGTGATCGAGGACTATTAACGACTTCGTTTCGACCTCGATAAACGTGAAAACGTCGTCGAAAGTCACCCGAAAATTACCGTTTTTGCTTTGTTTTCAACCCTTTGTACCTGTAAGACATGAAAACACAATACAAACATATTTGCAAGATAATTATCCATATTTTAGTGTTTTAGTCCGTTTATTAGCATTTTTCGGGGTACAAATGATGTGTGTTTTAGCGCACATCAAAATTCCCCCACACTAAGCCATTGCTGGTCCCACACGCAATGTAAATAAAACACGCCCGGAAATAAATAATTAAATCCCCTTTTAACCTATGACCCCTCACAATCAAACAAGAACAGAAAAGGTCCATTAAGAAGGTTCAAAAATCATTTATTTCTAAAGCGCCCCCGTTTTAACCACTTATTTAATAATAATAAAAACTAAGATAAAAATTAAATAACATTATTTAAAAGGCTTTAAGAACGGGAGTTCGTCATCCTTGATTTTTACAATCCCCAAACTAAGCTTAAAACGAAATCACAGTTAAATATAAGATTAGAGCTAACACTACTCATAATGCTATTGTTTAAGATAAACTTAACTTTCGCTCCTATTAATTCCTAAATTCCTATAGAGTATTTTTTTTAATTATTGGTGACAAATAAATTATGTCCTTATTATCATAAAGGTGCCCGGTTTAGATCATAATTAGTTTGAAATCCTTTCCTAAAGAGACGATATGGTGAGAATAAGGTCCAGATTAAGGTTCTAAATTCGCATGATTTTAGGGGTTTATCCTTTTATAACATCCCGCACAACTCAACTACGAGTCCAGAGACGGAGGCTTTTATTTAAATAAACCCCGGAGTCGAAATGTTTGCTTTATACTTATTATTATGCCACATATTAAACCTCGGTCCTTTAGAAGGTTGAAACACGGTTGCAGAGTCGGCAGATGCTGCAAACATAATTTCGACTCGGTAATTTTCTTCCGACCCATATAGAAGCTTGCAACAACGGTTGTGAGCCGGCAAGATGCAGCAAACTTTTATCAGTCTCGATTATTATAACTATGTGCCTATTTAAGAAGACTGCAACACAGTGTGACCGGCAAGATGCAGTAAACTTTTATCAGCCTACAGTTTTTATTATTATTCTTTCCTCCACCCTTTAAACGACTGTCACATCGGTATGCGAGCCGACCATGATCCAAAAGTCTTATTTCAGGCTTCGGTTTTATTACTTAACTTAGTATTATTAGCCAAAATCTTCCAAGTCTTGTGCTTTTACAACTGCCACAGACGGTATGCGAGCCGACCATGGTCTAGGAGTCTATTTCCCACAACACTGACAAAACGCTCGATGTGTACCTTACTTCACCAGAAAAGAATCTCTATTAGTGTTTAAACTAAGAATCGCAAAAACCTAAAGCAACTTTATTTTATTCAACAATTATATAGCGTTTAGTAAGCTGGTGGGAGCAAAAAGCCACAATTAACCTCTATGAGCTCTAAAGAGATCCAACTACTCCACGCTTAGCATCTAACTTATATCAGCTCTATCATTTTTCATTCTTTGCAAAATTTAAAGTAAGCAAACTTAAAGTCGCGAAGCTAAGGGGAACAGCTAGAGTTCAACACCAGTCAAGTCAAGCTTCCTAATTCTACGGGACCTACTTATTTATATATTTTAATATTTTCATCACTTTTTTATATATATATATCATAATAAAACACAAACAAAATTAAAATTTTGGTCAAAACAGGGTTCTGTGGGAACACAGACAGGCACAGGTATGATCACATTTTGATAGAAATTCCCCCCCTACACTTAGAATAGAACATTGGCCTCAATGTTCAAAAATATCGGGTTTTACCCCCACACTTAGGAACGAAAAAGGCAAATGCAAAAAATTCCAAGTGTGAAAGGGTAAACAAATATATATATCAGATCAGGAATGAGGATTCCAAAATAAGCAGAAGATCGAAGACCGGATGATTGGAGGATTGAAAACAAGCACGGGTCTTCATGATCTTGAGGAATCCTGCAAAAACGAAACCACATACCATAGAAAGAAGCACGCCCCCACACTTAGGCTATAAAATCACACACTATCTTATTAATCAAGAAAATAGAAAGAAGAAAAGACACGGGTTGCCTCCCGAGAAGCGCTTGTTTTTGTGCGAGTCTCTAGCTTGACTCTCCCCGAATTCCTTTGTCCTTGGGGCAGAAACAAAAGAATAGAAAAATCACTATCGGATTTTCATATGCCACCGGCTTAAGAGAAGAAAAATGAAAAGCGGAAATGCCGGGGTCAAAAATAGTATCCTCACTCCCGGAGGAGAGAAGAAAAGAAGAATCCACCGAATAAGTGAGATAAGGAAGAAATATTCGGATAACAAATGTGATGGGAAGATAATGGCGATCCTCAAAGGTTAACTTCACAAATGTCGGAGAAAAACTCTTCTCATGAATCAGAGGGTCGAAAATTTTGTTCTCGGTCATCAAATCATCATTATCATGTTCATCCTTTAAGCTTCTTGGGTCATGATTTAAAAACACCCCGGGAAGGAGATTAGGGCTAGTGTCATCAATAAGCAAACTCTCAAGATAGATTATATCTCCCTCTGAATCATGATAACCGTTCCCAATATCCGTAGAAATATCCATATCTAAAAAAGCATCGATTTCATCAATTACGCCTTCTGGGTTGAAACACTCACCCTTATTAGCATCGGAAAGAGGTGTGACTAACAAAGCTGGCTCATTAAGGTTAGAAACATAAGAGTCCTTACTCTTGATGTTCTCTAACACCTCTATGAATTGATGATTTGTGATTACGAGTAACTTAATCACTTTACGTTATGTGTTATAAGTTACATGTTTGTCATCACCAAAAGATGAAGAGAATGTATAGATTAAATATCGTAATGTAATATTTCTACCAACAGATTATCATAACATAAGGTATAATCATCATTAAAGTCGAAGAGAGGGTTTGAGAAAGTCACATCATAAGATCTAGGCACCGAATCAGAATTACCTAAAGGTTCATCAAACACCCTTTGGACTAGGACAGGGTCATCGGCTAATAAACGTTCTAATTCTTCTATGTCCCTGCTAGGATTGAGGTCAACTTCCCTATCCCCCGTTGAGAGGGTGTCTAAGTGCTCTTCTAAAGGTAAGTCGATATCTACTATAGCATCTCCCAAAACATCAGTGGTGGGAAAAGGTGTATTAACAGGCATATCACACTCTAAATCATCACAAACCGAAGTCATATCTGACTCCCTTGGGATTGGGACATGATCATCAACACTAGACTTTATGAATTCGTCATTTTCCCTTGCGGGAGTAGTGCTAATAATCTCATCCCACATTAAGAGGGTATCTAAAGGTTCCTTAGTGAGTGAATCGATCTTACTATCTCCCTTGTCACTCCCCTCAAGATGATATAAGTCAACAGGGGGATCTTGATTAGAATTTATAAGGTTCAGCATCTCCTGAAGACGGTTTAAGTTATTTTCAACATCCATGTTAAGTTGTTCTAGAATTATGTTGAACGGTTCTTGAGTTTTGTTGAATCGTATATCATATTCGATCATATATGTAATCAAATCTGCTCGAGTTATCTTGCTTAGAGGGGGTGGCTGAGGGGGTGTGAATTGTGAAGGTTGGTCAAAATAATGAAAGTCATAAATGTTACAAGGATTAGGCTCATAGACAAGCGGGCTCCTAGTTTGACAATCATAACTATAATGCGGACTTCCACAGACCTCACAACAGTCGAACTGTTATGGCTGACTCGGAGAATAATACGAAGATTGGTCATTACTAAAGATTTGATTGTTACACGGGTCCTGCTATTAGACAAGCGGGGGCCATGTTTGACAATCAAATCCTTGGTAAGGACTATCTCCACAAAACTCACGCGAGTATGTCTTGTATTGGTGCTGTGGAGGTTGGTTGAAGAAGTTGGGTGTTTCATTATAAGAATAAGGATTTGGGTCATAGACAAACTTTACACTGCTACAACCCGAATAGTTTCCACCATTAAACGGACCTCCACATCACGAGTAACCAAAATGGTTATACGAAGACATGTCGAAGAATTAAACGGATAAGAGGATAAAGAAGATAAGAATTAAACGAAATAAGAGGATAAAGGAGAATATTTTTATATATTTTTTTATAAAGATAATAAAAATAAAAATAAACATATTTTTGGTATTTTTTTAATATTTATAAAAAGAAAAGGAAAAATAAAAATAAAATAAGAAGGAAAATATTTTTGGATTTTTATATTTTTAATAAGTACGAAAATAAACTTTCCGAAGAAAAGATCTTCAAGGCACTAACTTCAAACACCACGTGTAGATCGTACACCTCTCTCCGGTAGCGGCGCCAAAAACTGATTCGTCGTAAACGACTAGTCGAGTAATATAATATATAGTAATCTTGTCAGAAAAAAATTACATGAGGACAAGTAATAATTGATCCTCCGGATGTCGTGTCCTAACGAGAGATGAATTTAAAAATCACGAAAATGTTTCAAATTTTATGCTTGAATAACTTTTAATTTTTGGTTTTTAATTAAAACTAAATATAAAATAATAGTAAACGAAATTATACTAAATAACAAATAAGTTAAACAATTAAATAAAGAGAACTATATAAAAGATATGCTTGCTAAGTGACGTGGAAATTTCCTCAAGTGTGAATTAAGGTATATTAACGAATTAATTTCCTCAGAAAAGATAATTATCTCACAACGTTGGTTAATTTTGACAAAAATCTCGTAAAAAGATATTAAATACTAAATGTGTAGTTTGACTATTTTTCCGGATTTTGCCATTTAAAACATTCAAACTACAAATCTAAATAATCGAAGATTATTAATCAACTAAACTTTTTTTCAAATCCACACTTAATTCCCAATTCACAAAATCACTTAACAAGCACTAATAAAACTACTCACTAAGCATCACGATCAAATAAGCAAAGCTAAACATTCTATTCTAATAATTCTACACTAATGAATTGAAAAATGATAGAAAATGAAACCGAATTGAAGAGCCTCAAATAAACGATAACCACCCGATTTAATAAGCTAAAGAAAATATACAAATTCTATATAGCTTATTAAACCCGTAAGCTCCACGCCTCATGAATTGACCGGTACCAAGTCACACAAAAATAAACAAAACTGTTATAAAAAACAAATTACTACAATTTGCAAAAATATTAATTCCGTTTAAAAACCAACACAACCCAAATAGCACATTCCAAACGGCCCAATACAATTTTGGGTTAGGCCTAAATTAAATTTAAGGACAAATTCACTATTCAACTCTATAAAACTTAATTATAATAAGCTGGCTTCTTTTTACAATAAGCTGTTTAAAAAAATGAAAATAAGCCAGACATACAACAAGTTACTAGAAACGCCTTATCTCGATACGCAACTATTAGACAATCAATAAAGACAAGCTCAATGAATAAGCACTTAGATTATCGCAACCTAGATAAGATCTAAACTAATCAAGTTGTTAACCGAGAGATTAAGCAGAACTAAAGCTAAGCGAGATTTAGACCGAAACAGTAATAATAAGCTCACTAACATCGACAATAGGCTAACATAAAAACAGAATAAGCACTTAAAAGTAAACCGAATCTCATATAAGCTAACTAAGCAATCATAAAGCCAAAAACTATTAAACCAAATGAAATTGTTATACTATAAGCTAACCTCTCAACTGAATAAGCAATGAATAAGCTTATTTGGTTCAGAATTTAAGCTCAGAAAAAGCAGTACGAATTAATAAGCTACATCTAAGCTTAATCGAAATAAAATTCAAACTAAACTTATTTAGAAACTTATTTGATCTAAGCTTATTAAAGAAAAGAGAAGACGAAACAAATAAGCTAAAACTAGAGAAAACTAAACTAAGAATAAAAACTAGCTGCCCTCAAAATGAGAGGAGCGATCTCTTTTTATAGCAATCTTCAAGGGGTAGTTGTGTAAAATAGCCACCAATCATTTGAGCCAATGATTGGCTTCCAATCATTATCACTCGGATTGTGAGCCTGAAATTATCCGAGTAGCCTCTCGATGAGCACTACGTACCCCCTCACAACTGCTTCCCTCGTACGCGACATTGTTAGCCGTTTGATTTCTTTTACTGATTCAGAATTTGAGAATTGAGATGTATACATTTTCCCGATCACGTGTCTTCACATTACTGACTCCTCAAAATAATAGTGCGTCCTCACTTGACACCTTTTGATTTAATTTCATCCATGTGCCTCTTACGTCATCAACCCATATCTATATTTCAGAATTTGTAATTTTATACTTGGGCTTGATAGCATAATGGGCCTATCTTAGGCTTACATATATTTGGACTGGCCCAACCCATATAATGGGTAACGGGCTAGTACAATAATCAACAAAGGCACAATCGGATTCGAAATCTCGCGCTCTTTTCAATGGCATGCTTGGGAAATTTTCACGACTTCATCTTGATCTTGAATAATAATCACTCTTGATCGAAACGAACCCGAAAATACCCATTTTTGCTTTATTTTCAATCATTTTACTTGCAAGACATAAAAACACCAAACAAACATATTTGTACGAAATTTATCCATATTTTAGTATTTTTGGTCCGATTAATAGTGTTTTCCGAGGTTATAAGGATGTGTGTTTTAGCACACATCATACTTTTATAAATATGATTAAAGTATGACAAGTTCAATTAAAATATTCATTTCAAGAAACCGTACAAATGCTAAGAGACAAAAAGGAATAGATCACAATGTTTACAAAATAATTAAATTTTGTAGGCCAGATTTTAGGTAGTGGTTGTACATATTTATCATTAAAATTGTGTGTTCAAAAATGATTGAAGGGGTATGATGATACCAGGTTATATATTGTTACTTTATGGAACCTATAATTTTTTTTTCTATTTGCTTGTTTGTTTTAGGAAGGGAAATGAAGATTTTATAGTGTTATGTGACATCATATCAACATATAAAATGATAATTCTCTCGCCTCACATTTATTGTCTTTAAAAAAAACACAATACGTGTAATTAATGATATGTTTAAGTAAATAAAATATCATTTCTACCATTAGAGCGTCAGGTGTAGCGACTCAAACCAAACTGTCACATCAACGACATGTCAACATTTCCTCTCTTCACTTCTCTTAATTGACACATTAGTTAGCATTTCCCGTTTTCATTTCCCTTTCACTCACACACTAAAAAAATACCCTTTCAGTAACCCAAGTCAAAACCTCACTTTTGAAACCCACCACACTCAATTAAAAGACAAACACAACACAAAACCCAATTTAAGAAAAAAACAAGATTCTTGATTTGGCGTAAGCTAAATGTTTGGCGTGTGAAATGGTGCGTGGTTTGGCGAAGCGTACCCGATGTGATGGCTTGGCTTGGCCAACGGTATACGTGGGCTTGACAAAAGGTGTCAAGCACTACACCTGATTCTCTTATATTTGAACTAGCTTTCTTATTAGGTTAGAAGTAGTGGGAGGTGAGAACATAGGGTGAGGTGGGCCCTCACGCGCTAGCAATCAAAACATCATTCACCACTTACACATAAGCAGCAAAAAAAGGCAAGGTTTGGTCAATGAGTCACCAAGGTGACATGCAAATGTGGTGGGCCCTCTTTCTTTCTTTTAATATTTATTATTTGGTATGTGAGTAGGGATGACAACGGGTCGGGTTTGGGTCGGGTTTTAGTGAACCCGTACCCGCACCCGTTTATAATTTCCAAACCCGTATCCCCCCAATACCCGATGGGTACCCGGTTAGTATTATCCATCGGTTTTTCGGGTTTACCCGCGGATTTCGGTTATCCGCAATTGAATATTCGTTGGACATGAACAATGTAAGAAAAATATGATTTCGTTCATGGACGTGTAAAAAATATGCCTAAGTATGAAGTGCGAAAATGATCAAATGATCAATACACACTTGAACTCTCATTACTATTGTAATGATTTCAAGTTAAATAATTATGTATACAAGTTCAATGGATAATTAAATGATTAAATAAACAAACAATTAATGCATTAAAGATAAAATAAAATAGATAAAAGAAGAACCTTGAGACATAAACTCCGAAGATGAAAGAACTGATACGAGAACTGAAGAGTCAAGCGTGACTAATTGTTTGTAATTACCAAGATATGGTTGATAAAAATAACTTTTAAAATACGAGTAGTCAAATATTTTGTACAAGGCTAGGAGCCCAAATCGCCTTATATAAAAATGGCAATAAAAGCGGGTACGAATCGGGTAAACGGGTACGGGTACGGATACGGGTAAACGGGGCGGGTATTACCAGAACCCGCAACCGAACCCGAACCCGAGAAAAAAAGTATATTTCTACCCGAACCCGTATCCAAATCCGCCAACCCGTCCCCGAACCCTACCCAACCGGTTTGGGTTTCGGTTTTCCCCATCGGTTTCAGGTGCTTTTGCCATCCCTATATGTGAGTGTGTGGGTGTATTTAGTGGAGTATATTTTTAATAAAATAAGTATTTTAATAAAAGTTGAGGTACGGTGACCAAAACACTTGAGTGATGAGGTGTGGTGAGAGGAGAGAGAAAACTGAGGTGGCGCTGAGGTGGCAAGGTGAGACTTGGTGACCACTACTTCTAGCCTTAGGGATTTTCTCTTTTGTGCTCTAGGGGCATATGATAAGAAGTAAAAAAATACACAGAAGGTACGCAATGACTCACAAAAAGTACACAGAGGCTCATAAAAAATATGGATCCCTAAGTATTTTTTGCGCGTCCATATGTACTTTATGTGTCCTTTTTTATTCTTTATCATGTGCCCCTAGAGTATAAGATAGAAAAACCCTTCTTATTATAATCCAATCTCTTAAATGTTGCAAAAAATAATCAAGGGTAGAGCAATAAAATTAAATTAGGGTTTTTCTCACTGGGCAATGTATAAGTCAATTTAAACGATCTATTATTTACATATTTAGAGTAATTATGTATCCAACTTAAATAACATATTATTTTCATATTTAAAATAGTTATGTATTTAATGCACAATAAATACACTACAAGTTACTTTTATATATTGCGTTAACCACTACCCAGTGAGAATTGTTTAGCTCAAAACCCACAAAATTATAAGTTTATAGAATTATAGATGTTATTTATCGCAGTGAATTTTTTTTGTAAGAGAAACAAAAATAATAATGTGAGCAACGAAATTGAGACAGACATAGTAAAACTATGGTTACCAAAAAACAATATAATAATAAATTAAAAATAAAAATATATATTATTATTCTTTATTAAAAAATAATAAAAGTTGACCTCAATGGTCTATATTTATCGAATAAACAAAAAATATGTGAACATTATATTTAACATTGAATAAACTAGACAAAAGGTATAGTGTATTCGAAAGTAAAGATGCTTTAACACATTCTTTTTGGAAAAGAAAATTATTTAATACTAACACCATTTCCAAACGACACGTAATTCAAATTTAATACTACCACCATTTCTAAAGACGACATGTGATTATCATGTACACTATGTTTTTGATACAATAGCCAAGTATGACGGCTAGATCAGAAGGTTAGTATTTGGCACGAGGTTTTTAAAGGTTATTAGAGATGGTAAAATGTGCGGGCTGGGCAAACGGGTGATTCTTAAAACATGGGTCAAACGGGCAAATAGTCCATATTTTTTATTTTTATCCATTTTATACGCTTTTGCGCATTTTTTACGTTTATGAACGTTTTCTTACATTTTCGTACGTTTTTCCACGTTTTCTACGTTCTTGTATGTTTTCGCACACCTTCGTACGTTTTTGCACGTTTTCGCTCATTTTCGTATTTTTCGTCCGTTTTTTTACGTTTACAACCATTTTCGTCCGTTATCTTCCGTGTTTTACGTTTTCGTCCGTTCTTTTACGTTTTCGTCCGGTTTCTTACGTTTTCCCCGTTTCTTAAGTTTTCGTCCGTTTTCTCATTCTTCGTCTGTTTTTTTTACGTTTTCACCGGTTTGATTCCATTTTCTTTTTTTTTCTTACATTTTCGCCGTTTTCTCACGTTTTCGTCTGTTTTTTACGTTTTCGCCAGTTTTTGTCCGTTTACTTACGTTTTCGCTCGTTTTTTTTACGTTTTTTATGTTCTTACGTTTTCGTCCGTTTTCTTAAGTTCGTACTTTTTTTATGTTTTCGTACGCTTTCATCCGTTTTCGTCCGTTTTTTACGTTTTCGTTCGTTTTCGTACGTTCTCGTTTGTTTTTTTACGTTTTTGACCGCTTTCTTCCTTTTTTTAAGTTTTCGTCCGTTTACTTACGTTTTCGTATATACACGTATATAAATGGATAAAAACGTATATAAACGTACAAAAACGTATAAAAATAGATAAAAACAGACGAAAACGTATATAAACGTACAAAACGTATAAAAATGGATAAAACGTATAAAAGCATTCAATAACGTATATAAACGTTCAAAAACGTACATAAACGTATATAAACGGACATAAACATATGAAAACGTACAAAAGCGTATAATTACGGATGAAAATGGATAAAAACGGACGAAAAGTTCGGAAAAAGTTGTCCAACTAGCCAAATTGCATATGGCAAAACCAGATTGAACCGTGACACGGTGACTCGACCGAATCAATTGAAAAAACAGTTTTTAAAACATTCATGTAAATAAGATAAGAAAAATAAAATCATTTAATACTACCAACAAAATTAGTCAAAGAGATAAATGTTAAATGTTAAAATATATTAAAAGAAAATCGAAAGCAAAAACGAATGACTAATGTAGTAATGTGTTGATACCCATTGGACCCCCGGTGGTAAATTAGTCCATTTAGCTCGCATGGTAAATCTAAAGTGTCCATTTGCACCCGAAGTTTATTAAAAAAAAGCCCAAACCCGTCCAATTCAATTTAGATGGCCGTATATTGCCCCCTCTAGTTATTAGGGACTTGAGCTGTTAAAATAACTTACTTTACACTAGTAATATAAAATTTGTTGGTCTCGTTTGTAAAAACGTTTATAAGTCATAAGCTTAAGCCAATTAAAATGGGTTTATGATGTTTTATAGTTAGTTAAATTACTTAAATAGTTTTTAAAATATAACACACAATTAAGTAAAAGTTGTAGTATTCTTAATCTATTTATATATATTTTTATATACTTTTAAATAATTTTAAATTAATAAGTTTCAGTTCTAAGTAATTCGCCAAACAACTTTATAAAAATAAAGTTTCGGCTTCCAACTTATTATATAAGTTTCAGCCTCGGACCCAACCTTAAGTCCAGCCCATTTAGCTACATATAAGGCATGTTTGACAAAAGTAATTGTTACTCGAACTATTGTTGGAGCTGTAAATAAAGATTATTAAAAAAAGCTACATGAAGTAATATTTGATTTTTATGTATAAATAATCTTTTATAAGTTACGTCTACAAAATATACCAATATACTCTAGAATACGTCAAAAGTTAGAACTTAGAACATTCAATGTCGTTTCAAACATTACTTTCTTTTGTCAATTTTTTCTACTTATGTGAGTTTTGGCTATCACTATTTTCATGTCTTTTCATTACCAAACAACATGTTGAATATCTTTAGCAATGATTAGTTTGCCTCTATTATAGGTTTTGTGCCCAATATATGAGTTATGAAGCTTGTTTGTTGAACCCATAAGTATTGCACAAAGTGACGAAACAACAAAACCATAAAACCAACTAGATTATAGATATACTTTCAACCATGGTTGTTAAGATCCCGATCTTGATCTTACGATTTTATGACACTGCAAAGCAAAAACGATCCAGATCCTACGTAGGATCTTTGCTTGCTTAGGATCTTATAGGATCCTGATCTTGACCATAGGATCTTAAGATCTACTACGATCCGATCTTACTTTTCTCGAACCACGAACTAAAATCTACGAATTTATGGGTTGTGTTTCTTAGATATTAAAAAAACAACAAGTTAATCTTCTTAAACATTTTATAATTATAATTTATGACAACATTCCTATGAATCATTTATATAATTTTATGTTTATGATATATAATAATTTGTAGATTTATACAATATTAGAAAGACTATTAAGAAAATGACATTATAGTAGGATCTTACGATCTTGATCCTACCTTACGATCTTGATCTTGCAAAGACGAAAACGATCCTGGGTAGGATCCCGATCTTGAAAACCTTGCTTTCAACCAGATTATATGATTTGTGATACCACATGTGATTTTTCCAAACGTGACTGAAAAAAAAATCAAAAAAAAATAAAAATTCGTCGCGATGGTGTATTTTTAGTCGTTTGACGATTTACCATTTGCACGATATTTTATTTTTAAAAAAGAGGTGGAAAGCGGATTTTTATTATTTTGATGAAAAAATGAGTGGCTGGGATTTATTTATTAGGTCTATGCTAAATTTTGGGTATATGTTGGTCTCAACTCTCTATTAGTATATATATTCTGATACTAACAATACTTGAGTTACATGGCATGTTATTGCACTATGATGCGACCCTATGTCACGAGGCCATAATAGACCTCAAGTTATTGGCTCCGCCATCAAAATTCTCCAGCGTTAGTTATAGGGCTCTTTGCTTTTTTGTTGATGGTTTTATTGTGTTTTAATTTAAATTAATATGAGGCATAGGATATTCCTTATAACTTATGTGAAGAGAGAAGAGTGGTGCGAGCGAAAAAGGCTATAATGATACCGTAGCACTTTTTGCCTTATAACAACGTGTCAGTTAACAAACACCACTATTTGTGCTCTCTTTAAAGATTAGTTTTTTTGGTGTTGAATAATAATAATTTCAAGTCATAGATAGTGCTAGACGAGCATGTGGATGTTACATGCACTAGTTAGGTTATTAATGTAGTCAATTATCTATGTGAAATTTTGACCTTTTTATTCTTTAGAATTATGATGCTTAATTAGGGAGCAATTATCTAAAAGCATCAATATGGATCCAAATGTCGCCGTCAAGGCTTTGATCGTCTGTGGACATGCTTCATGCTTGGGGCAAAGGTGGACTCTATGTTGTTTGCAGAAACACAAAAAAGAATTTGTTTTAACTTAGAAATATACAGAGACTAGTATAGATGGTATTATACCTAAAGGGAAAATTACGAGTACGTCTTGAGCCAGCGGATAATGCAATGAAATTAGTTGAAGACACCTCTATCTGACGTATACATTCATGTGCTTAGCTTAGGTTAGTAAAAACACAAGAAAATGCTAAAAAATAAATATGAGTATCTCACAACTGATGAGTAACACGTATTTTATTTTAAAAAATAGTAAAATTACAATGTTGAGATCTGTTTGAGCCAAATTCGAATATGTATCTTGAGTTTCGTAAGTCGTAAAATGATCTATATGTACTTTTTCGTAAGTAGTAATCTGATGTGGATACGCTTTGACGGCTTTGGATCTGGTACGCTCCGGTACGGGAACGCGAAACGGAAACGCGGTTCGCGGGGTCCTTAAAATTCGGTACGGGCGGGGGTAGACTCATCTAGTTCTTGAATGGGGGAAACAAAATAAAAATGAGTAAGGGTGTACCATACCATGGAGTTATTTGCAGTGACGATGAATTTAGTGGGTGTTGATTTCAGAGAGACGTGGGAGGCGGTGGATTCTTCACGAAGAAAGGATGCATTTGAATCAGATACAACGCTAAAGCCGCCCCCTAAAAGTAAGATCAATATAACAATAGTTTAGAATTAAGCATATAAAAAACAAAGGGAAAATCACAAAAATACCCAATTTTACAACTTCAATTCACAAAATACCCAACTTTATAGCCAAAATGCCAAAATACCCATAAAAATCGTAAATTTCGACACTTTTGCGAAATTGAGAAAAAAATCGAAATTTTTTGATATTTTTTAAAAATATCGCAAATATTTCTCAAAATTTGCGATTTTTTTATCTAAAATTTGCGATTTTTTTCAAAATTTGCGATTTTTTTACTCTTTAGTTTTTTCAAAATTTTTTTACAAAATTTGCGATTTTTTTACAAAATTTGCGATTTTTTTATCTAAATTTGCGATTTTTTTACTCTTTAGTTTTTTCAAAATTTGCGATTTTTTCTAAAATTATCGAAATTTTTCGATTTTTTTCTCAATTTCGCAAAAGTGACGAATTTTGCGATTTTTATGGGTATTTTGGCATTTTGGCTAAAAAGTTGGGTATTTTGTGAAGTGAGGTTGTAAAATTGGGTATTTTTGTGATTTTCCCTATAAACAAAGGTCAAATTAATAATTAAATAAGTTATTTACTTTATCTTTTTCTCTCTCCATGTCCTATAAAAAATATAAAATGCCAATAATTATTTGTTTAATAAAAGACCAATTAGTACTCTATTTTCTAACTTTTTCTCCACTCACAAAAGATAGACGGGCCCATACATATTTAATATATATTTTGTGTACTTTCACTTTCTCTCACCACATTTCATCTTCTTCCCCAACACTCTTTAACATTTTCAGATCCACTTTTTCAATTTTTTCTTTCTACCTAACATGAATCTGAAATTTGAACGAAGTTGTTTTCGGAACGTGAAAATTACCGATCCAGAACGCGATCGTATCGCGTTTCGGTACGAGCGATCCGGAACGGGGAACGCGGGTAAGCTGGCGTTTCCTGTGACTATGGTTTGCTCATAAGTAACGGATTCGATCTGGTAGAGATCGAGAAAAAATAAAAAAATAAATAATGTTGTAACTGATCCATATGTGTTTGCTCATAAGTAATGGATTCGATCTGGTAGAGATCGAGAAAAATTAAAAAAGAAAAAATGCGCCGCCGGAGAGATTCAAGCTCTGGTGGGGAAACCCCATGTACTTAGCATGTTTACTCAGGATGTTACATTTAACCACTCGGCCAAAGCGTCAATTTATGAATATTCCTTCTTATTCCTTCGATTTATTTAGCATATTAACTCAGGATGTTATTTAAAATAATGAAAATTTTACACAAAGCCTTCTGTACATGTTACATGGTTTTGTCAATCAAGCTTTAAATCGACATTGGTGTTGAACTTAGTTAAAAGAGTGACGAGATTTCTAGTTATGTTGACGTTTCCGAGCTCGTAAATGCTTACTTCTCGAGTATGGTAATGATAAATACTTTTAGGGGGAATTGCATATGGCTGAGCAAAACCAATCGAAAACCAAACCGAACCGACAAACTGAGCTGAGCCGAACAGATCAAAACGAGCCGAACCGACCGAAACCAAACCAACCATTTTCGTTTTGGTTTTCGGTTTTGTATATTTATGGTTTTCGGTTTCGGTTTTGTCGGTTCGGTTCGGTTCGAGCTAAACTCTAAACCAATAAAAATACGCCTAAATTATCTATTCGGTTCGGTTTTTTGTCGGTTCGGTTTCGGTTTATTGTGTAAAATTAGGTTCGGTTTCGGTTTGTGTTTTTCCTCAAACTCGTGTTTTCGGTTCGGTTTGGTTCGGTTTTGAACCGATGCTCACCCCTAGAATTGCAATATATATTCTTATAAAAGCTAAGAATTATATCCAACATAAGGTTATAATTGCGTATATATTTTTTCTAAACTCAATAGTTGTCACATATATCAAAATTATTATTAGTTTATATGTATTTAAAGCTAAAAAAACGTATGATTATTACTTCCTCCGTCCCACATTAAGTGTCCACTTGACTTTTTCAAAGTCTTTTTTCTTCAACTTTGACCTTAATGATTTCTTCTTATATTATATGATACTTGATGCAAGATATATGAACGGATAGAGTTTTGAATATATTTTTCGTTGGTAAAATTTTCGTTCAATATTATATAACACAAACAAAAATATTTATAGTCAAAGTTGAAGAAAAAAGACTTAAAAGATTCCATTGTGGACACTTAATATGGGACGGAGGGAGTATAATTTAAATATAAAATGACTATTATACCCTTTTGCTTATAACAATCATCTCATCACACGATTTTTTACAAAATCAAATAAATCATAATTTTTGTCATTATACTAACTTCTCTTTATAATGTTTTAATTTAGTGAAGGATATGATAATTATAATTTCTAATTAATATTTCAATTGAAATTTCAGATATTTCAATTTTTGACAGGAATATATATTTTTTTGATTTTGGATATCCGAAAACTAAAAAACATATACTTTTGTTATTTTTCCTGATATATCTACCATATAACTTCTTTTAAAAAGGTAACTGATTGATATTGTCGTATATGATACTGGCATTATAATACCAAAATAAGACAAGTTATGGTTAAATTCGTCACTGATAGTTATCTTATGTGTTTTTGAGTTATTTGATACTTATAAAAATAGGTTCAAATTGCAAATTATTTCATCCGTATACTGATATGACTTATTCATTTGGTTTCAAATTTTTACAGTTTCTTTTTAGGATTGATACATATCAAATTACACAATTCCTAAGGTAGGAAGAAAACGCCACAAACAAAGAAGAGTATATGACTCGCGGTGTGTTCTCCATATTTAGACATATCTCTCAAGACGATACATTCGTTGCAAATGTGGCTAGATTTTGCTCTCTCAGTCACATTCTTTGTCGTCGCACATTCGTTTCTTGTACGCACAGTGGCAGGCAAAACCTGCCACAATAGTTCCGACAATAGAGAGCAAAATGATAAGAATTCTTGTTGTAGCATCCTCAGCAGACGGAGAGTTATCGATGTAGAAGTTCAGCTCTGGCGAATGCTGCTGATGCGGAGGAGGACTATAGAAATGAGATTTTGGGTAACACGAGAAGGAGGGCTATAGAAATGAAGAATATTTTCATGGTTGTCATTGGAGAAGATGACGTGTTTTTTTGGGTAAATACGGAACTCTCGTATACACACCAATAATCCGAAAATGCCTCCAATGAAAACCACCCGAAAATTCCTCCTTTGGATCATCGTCGTCAGCCTCATCGTCCTGGTTGTTGGCCAGTGGACTCCTCCTCCGCAGCCGGAGGTTGACATGAATTTCTACATTATCACTGCCATTATGAATCTTGCAATTTCCCATCTCATGACCAAATACTTAACAATCAGTACACATAGGAGGCCTCCAAGCATATACCACATTCACAAATTTAGACCTTGATCTCCTTTTTAGCATTAACCTCCACCAAAACTCTAGCATACCCCAACCTACCCATACCCTCAGTACACATTTTAGTAGTTGTTTTATCCATTATCGAGGGTTTTCCCAAACTACTAGCAATAGTGCTAATACCTTTTGCATTCCATGCTTCAAGGGGCAAATTGCCCAGTTTTACCCATAATGGAAATGTGTCTGGTTATTTCTTCTCAAAGCTTATAGAGGGATCCCATCTTTGCACTAGCAATGGCTTATTGCTAACCATCCAAGGGCCACTCTAAAGGACAGTTTCCAATCCCTCCTCATGTTTGAAATTGAACAGATACATACCATTCTGAACAATAATATCCTTCAAGCCAAAATTTCCCCACATCTTAAACAAGTTATACCTCAATTCCATATAGGCCATCTTACAACCAACAAAATAACCACACAAAGTGATATTCGACATCTTACTACCTTCTTCCACTATTTCTTCTTCAAAATTCACAACCTCTCTTCCTTCTTCATACACAGTAGGGACAGTTTCAAGTTTATTGCTATGACTTAATAGAGTAGGCATCACAATATTCAAAAATAACTTATTCACTCCATTATAGCTCATGTTATTAGTGTTAACCTTTTCATTTTCATTCAAAACATTTTGATTATTCAGACTCCCTACCATAGTATTCACACTATGAGTATGCACATTATTGCTTGCATCAAACCTAATTTCACTTGAGTTATTCAACTCATCAGATTGATTGTTACTTACAGTGTTAGTCACAGTTGAGTTCAGTATAGGAAATACATCCAATTTCTCCATACCAATATCCATCTCAGCATCCCCACAATTAACCCCCAAATTATCAAAACCACCATTGTTGGGTGACCAACTATGAAAAAAAACAGTAAGCAGTGCAAAGTTTTTTTTTTCCGATACATATAGAAAGGAAAAAAACGGGTGACAACTATTATACATTTACAGATCATTAGTCCGCAAATTAAAGCGCGTTTCCTATGGAGCTAGGTGAGAACTTGACTTTAGGATCGTTGAAAAAGTCTATGATGGGCCGGCTAGTGGGGCATTTAACATAACTATTATATATCAAAGCTTTTCTATCAATATATCTGCCGTTCAAAAAAAAAAAAAACCAACTCGCAACAAAACGTCTAACCTTACCCCCTATATTTCTTGGTGGAAAGACATGACCTCATGGTTGACAAGGTCCTCTATTATAGGCGTCTTGTTTCTTCTCTTTGGTTAGGGTCGTAATAAAAAATTCGAGGTGTATCAAAGGGATTTGAAGGAAGAGTAACCAAATCAATTCTAATAGGTAAAGTACTCGAAAAAGTATCGGTTTTAGATTTGGATGGTGATTCTTGTGGAATATCGTCAAAAACATTTCGTTTTGACGGTTCCCCACAAATATTATCACTATCCGATGAAACTTTTCTTTTCAAATAACCTCCGATCTTAATAGCAAATTAGTAATTTATTATTGATTATAAATATTTATATGCAATACAATTAAATAAAACCTAAAAATTATTAAAACCTTAAAAAAAAGAAAAAAAAAGCATCGAATCCTGTTTCATCTTCTGACTTTTGTGACGTGAGTGAAACAATTGGTTTTTTTGTTTTTCCTTTTTTTAAACTAAACAATAGATTTTGTATAATGGGCTTTGTTTAATTAATTAAACTTTTTGATCTTAACATGTATATTGGGCTTTAGTAATATTATGATAAATTATTTTTCTTAACATATTAGTCGACTAATTAAATAAACAAGTATTTACGTGACATAAAATTTAACCGAGTTTTTTAGCAAATATGTACACCACGCGACAAACTTTTATCGGGTTCCCGTGCACCCTCAGGAACCCCCCTAGGTCCGCCCCTGCTCCCATAACTCCCTGGTACATAATAGCTACTACCATTTTGAATCTGCTGACCGGTCATAATATAAACAAGCAAAAGAACCCGTGCGTTGCGACGGGGCTAGTTTTTTCACGAATAATTTTTTTTTTACGTTTTGGGCTTTTTTTTTGCCGATGAATGTAAAAAAGTTGTAAACAATAAAAACTTAACGGGTTTTTTTTTGTAAATTTTTTACGGGAATTTTTGTGTAAGAAAATAGTAAATAGTTAAAAGTTGAGGGTCCGTTTTGTATTTTTTTTACTTTGGGCCAGATTTTATGCTAATTTTGGGCTAGTTTTTTTTGGCTAATTTTTTCCCATATATTTTCTTTTTTTGTACGATTCGGGAAAAAAAAATTGCGTCTAATTTTTTCTGAATATTTTCTTTTTTTGGACGGTTCAATATCTTTTTTTTGGGCCGATGAATGTAAAAAAGTTGTGAACAATAAAAACTTGACGGGTTTTTAAAAAAAAAAATTACGGGAATTTTTGTGTAAGAAAATCATAAATAGTTAAAAGTTGAAGGTCCGTTTTGTATTTTTTTTTACTTTGGGCCAGATTTTAGGCTAATTTTGGGCAAGTTTTTTTTACTTCGGGCCAGATTTTATGCTAATTTAGGCTAGTTTTTTGGCCCGTTACTGTAGCAATGTAGTGCACTGTAGCAGCTACAGTGCAAAACGACAGTGGATTTGTCACTCAACAAGCAAGATTACCCGCGCGTTGCCGCGACACATAATTTTTTTACGAATCAATTTCAAATGAATATTGAGTGGGAAATGTCCTTGTGGATTGCGGCAGGGGTGACTTGTATGCAACACATGTATTTAATTTCACTGAGCATTTTTTTAAGGGAATTTGAATGAGTATTTATCATTGGGGCGAATATATTATTTTTTACTTATTTGGTTAGCAAAATATTTTTTTGTTTAACAAAAGTCGTAAGTTAAAAGTTGAGGGTACGGTTTGTAAATTTGTTTTTTTTTCTAATTATATTAAATTTCAACATTTTTTATAGAATCGTGAGTATATCGGAAGCATTGTAATATTGAGCTCGTTTTGTTTGCAATTGGTAGATCTTTTCGCGGGTATTTTTTTGATCTGAATGAATCGGTAGATATGTGTTATATATTTGATAAATAAAATTTCTTGTATAAGAAAGTCGTAAATTGTTAAAAGTTGAGAGGCCGTTTTGTAAATATTTTTTTCTTATTTATATTAAACGTCACCATTTTTTATAAAATCGTGCGTACGTGAGAAACATTGCAATATTGGGCTCCTTTTGTTCACAATTCAAAGATCTTTCTCATAGTATTTTTTTATCTGAATGAATCGGTAAATACGCGCTATATATTTGATAAATAAAGTTTATTTTATCAAAAAGTTCATTTTGTAAGTTTTTTTTTTTAATTTGGGCTCACA
>BQNB010071925.1:0-21941 GCA_026074375.1 Tanacetum coccineum
CCACTAAGTATTGTTTAGTAAGCTAACCGGGCCAAAGTTAAGGAAAAGCCCATGGAAAGCCTATGATGGCTCATCCATAGCCGGCTAAGGTTAGTATTTATACACCTCTCCATTCCTTAAAGAAGTGGTTGGTTGTTCATTTTTCACATACTTATGCATTTCATTTCTATGTTTACTTTCTCTCTCTAAGTGTTCATCCAACCCACTCTCTCTCTCTCTCTCTAGAATCACCTCTCTTTCCCTCTCATCAAGTATGTTATTAGATTAGTCTTCAAAAACCTTGAAGGAAATGTGAAGCGATACGCCAGTAAGTTTTTAAAACTCTTGAATGATTTTTAAGTATGTCCCTAATTTAATTACAAAAAAGGTAACCCAAATTATAGAACACTTCACAAAAATGCATTTTTAGCCCATAAACCAAGTGATTAAAAAACTACCTATTTTGGCAATATTATTGAATTTGCGATGCGGCGTGAACGCCTACAAACTTTTCCGACTAAACTAAACGAACAAAAATGAATACTATAACTTTTAATATAGGCTTAGCTACCAATGAAACCTCTTAATTGCTTGCTGATATTTTTGGGTTTGGATAATCAGATTTTTGTTACTTAAAATGTGTTCAATGAGAATTAATGCAATAATGCTGCTAAAATTAGTGATACCCATCTAAACGTGTTTGTTATGTTACCCTATGATGATGCGAGTATTATATGTAAGCAACTCTCGATGGAACCTTTAAATNTAGCCGTAATAAGATCAAAACTATTTATTTAGCACATATTTAGTTCTGAGTTAAGAATTTTGTTTTTAACCGGTGACTTTGGCGACTTGCAGGTTACTCATTGTTCTGAGACTAGCGGCTCTTGGTTTATATTTAACATGGAGTATCTTCCAAATCAAGTGAAAGAAGAAATTCAGCAAGCCTCCCAACTTTGAATTATTCCTCGATCAATCAGTTGGAATGGCTTTGAGTGTACAACAGGTAACATTCTTCATATCGGGCGAGCCTTTAAATTCTTAAAGAAGGTAACATTAGATGTACCTGAGTAACGGGTAAAAAATATTAAGCTTTGTTATTTCAATAATAATCTATTTTTTAGTTAGAATTATATATAAGGATTTATGCATTATAAGTATGACTTTTGACCCGTTCTTAAATTTAGAATCAAAAGACCGCTGAGAGTGAACTATTAAAAGAAACTGTTAAAATTAAGTTTTCGTCTAATTGAAGTAATACTTAGCGTGTACTGTTTCTCTTTTGAAATTTCAAAGGAAATAAAGCAAAATAAGACGTGGACCATTTTGCAGCACTTACATGAAGCATGGCGTTAATGGAAGGCGAATATACCTTAGAAGGTAATATTCTTTTCTAAGTATGAAAAAAACTATTAAAATTTAGTTTTCGTCTAATTGAAATAATACTTAGCCTCTACTGTTTCTCTTTTGAAATTTTAGAGGGAATAAAGCAAAATAAGGCGCGGACCATTTTGCAACACTTACATGAAGCATAACGTTGATGGAAGGCGAATATACCTTGGAAGGTAATATTCTTTTATAATTATGTTAGTTGGTAATAAGCTCATCCAAATGAACTGAATTTGTGATGTGCCTAATCAGGTATAAAGTTGGAAGTGAACCCAATAAAGGCAAGGACTCTTAGAGCACTAGGTATGGTTTGGTGCCATGGCTCAAGCCATGGCAAAAAGTGTATTTTTTTTCTCCACAACACCAAAAACTCTCATAACACCAAAAAGTAGCTCATTGGTTAACACCACATTTTTTGGTGTTATGGAAAACTTTCCTATATTTTTTTTCATTTTTATATATTAAAAAAACTATAAGCTTAAAATTATTTGTTACTTCTCCATCAAATATTCACATATACACTGTACTTTTTAATTAATCTTTGTAATTTTTTTGGCCCATCAATTAGCTAGTTATCTTGGCACATAAATAAAGCATTAACCCTCCAAACTCATCTCCTAGATAGAAACATTCGCCCCATCTCCTTTTTCCTCTTAAACTCAGTCAACAACACTCGTCTATACTTTTGCTTATCCCTCCACAAGAAACTGTATAATCATCTTCACCCTTATATCTCATTAACCAAAACACATATTCTCATTTCAGCCAAAAAAGTATACACGAAAATGCGAGATCTAAAAATGCGAGACGCGGTACGGCACGTGGCGTTTTCACGTCGTGTTTTCGCCCATCGACTGACGTTTTCGCCGATGGCTCAAGCCACCAGCCACCGTACCTTGTGCTCTTAAGCCACTTAGGAATAACTAGGTAGTGGGAGGATCCAGCAAATCCAGTTTTCCCAACGCCGCACACAAACATTATCCAACAACCCCGCTAGATGTGATTAGTGTCTTAGGATTTCTTTGGTCCAGGTTAGATTCATCCATCCATTTGTATACTACATAAATTTTAGATAACACATTAATACATCAGTTTCACTTACAATGTCTAATAGAATTTGAAATAAAAAATAATAGAATCTGAATATATTACAATGTCTAATTAATAGGTCGCTACGTGCCTAACACACTACAAGTATAAAGGCAGCGATCTCAGTTTGTTATCAGTTATTTGCATAGAATGTGGGCCGAAACAGGTTAGCGAATTTGGTATGGGTAAAGCACCATACAGAATACAAAATCAAACGTTGGGTACCCCTAATTAATCTTCGATCTTTAACATAAGTAATGTTACCTGGTAAAAAGCTGCGTAAAATTGGAAGCAAATCTAAAGAGGCACCTCGAGGTAGTGATAGCTTTTTTGTTATACGCCTGACAATCAGCTTATTTTAGGGTGTTTGTTGTATCTTATTAGAAAAAATGCGCCCATTTTAGGGGGTGTTAAGCCGGCTATATAGGCCGAAACAAACACCCCTTTACTGTTTAGATAAGTTTGGGTGATGAGCTTATCTAGGGGGTCGACTAAAAAGGTTCGTAGTCTCTTTTTTTATCTATGGATTATAAGTCATTCCACCAACAAAATTCACAAGCAAAAGAGTCACCTGAAGGCTTGCATAAAAGGGTAAAATTACAACATTTGTTTAGGGCCTGACTAGATTTCAGCTCAATTTCCAATTTAGTTGGAAATATGAACCTGAGAAAGAAGTTGGTATTTTCGTACAAAATAAAAAAACCAAACGCTATAAACTAAAGGGCTCTTATCTAAGAAGCTTATATGATTATAGGGGACGCTAATAGTATAGGCGTGTTTCAGAAGGGTTGGTGTCGAGAAAGAGTGTTTTAAACGATATACAAATATAAACTCAACATTGGCATGTACAACACGCTTCTCAAAAATGTTAAAAACCCTGAATTGAAAGCTTCAACTACATTAAGACAAAGCATACGATACGGGGATAGATTTTAATCACGGGTATATGGTTTTTGATGTGTGTATAATTAGTCACGGGTTATAGTTTAAATTTTGTAGGTTGCAATATGTAATGGGGAGGTAAGTATTGGCTGCACACAAATGTCCAAGACTAACCTAGTGTCTTGAAGCAACAATAGAAAAGTAATATTTATGATGAAATGTGTGCCAACATGAAAAATGTTAGTTTGGGTCTAATTTTATCTATAACGGGTCAAATTTGAAACATTCTTATAAAATATAACTGGTCAAATATATTAGGTTAAAAGTCGCCTTAGAGTGTGATCATAATGAATCACATTAGGAAATGTGGTCGTGAAACTTGCATATTATATGCTTCTGGTCTATTTTTCAAAATGTTATCGATACAGAGTAAATGTGTGTTTTTGATTAAACTGATATATCAAATGTCATTTTAAACTGCAGGTGGGAACTGTTGCGGTTACCCTTGAGATGGAAGCTTGGCTCTTGGCCGACTTGCTTTGATGATGATATGATGCTCGATAAGGTTGTTGATTACATTAAAAGGGAGTATAACATTAGTCTTGTCACAATCCAGATAGAGCACGAATAAGTGAGGTTTATTTTAATTACTTTGACCTGTTAGTTTTATATAATTTGATTTTGGCTGGCGGGTTTTCGACACATGGTGGTTATTGTTCTGATGCCTTGCTTTCAGGTTTCGTCTCTGCTGGATCTATTCCGGTTGACTTATCACTTTGGTTGCAAATTAAGCAGATCGAGTGGGATGGGGGATGAGTAGGCACACACGGCAGCAGGGTGCATATAGTGAAGTTTATAGAGTCAAATGGCGTTGTACACAAGTTGCTACCAAACGAATCAGGTCTCCCATTACAGTTGATATCTTTATGTAATAGACATCTTAAAGACTTACCAATGTAATAGAAACTTTATATTATGCATGTATTTAGACTCTGCGTGTAAACGTTATGCTTCAACACAAGTACACTAAAAACCCCGTGCTCCGCAGCAGAGCGCGGGTTAAAAACCTAGTTTGATTAAAAAGGTGGGGGTAAAATTGAAATAATACTTAGAGCAATGGGTGTCATGACATCCATTTGCCATGCCATTTGAGCCTCACTAGTACCACATCATTTCAACACAACATCTTAAAATACCCCATCCTTCACACCACACTATAACTCAATCCATTTGGGCCTCACTCACCTATAATTTTTTTTCCCATTTTTCCAAACAAACTAATACTTATTCATTAATATAACATTTAAAAAAAGTTATAAAATTATATAAAAGTAAAAAAACTCAGAAAGAAAAAGAAAAAAAAGAAAAAAAGAAATACACAAATTACATACTCACACACACACAAAGTATTTGTGTCGTGTAGTCGACGAGCTCTCATTCGGCGAGCTTTGTGGTATGGTAGCGAGCTACCGGCGAGCTCCATGTTAGATTCAGTGAGCTCTTTCGCCGTGACACCCATTTCTCTTAATTTTAAGATATAAAGTCATTTAATTTTAACTAAAATTAATAAATGAATATAGATGTGTATTACAAAAGAAAAGTTTTGAAGTACATTGACGTAATATAAATATTGATAAGGATAGTAATATTAGAATATTGCGATGAAATTCTCCCTTGTATAAATTTTAAATATATACATTTATTAGGCTTCTTTTGAATTTTTTATTAAAAACCCGATCCAGTAGCATTTAAACCCGATCTATGGCATTTAAAATTAAAAACCTGACCCAGTCCTGTGTGTATACCTAGGCTGACCCGACCTTTCTATCTCTCTTCTCCCAGGGTTTCCGGTGACCCATTGTTAGCTAACCGTTCCACTAACAAGCCAGCTAATATCCCATAATCAATGGGATTAAACTGCATGATTGCCACATGTATTTCACAATCCAGTGTCATTAGTGATTCATATATTATCACTCTGGCTGATTTGTGTCTGATTAGGAAGTGTTGTCGTTTATCTTGGGAATGTTTGCCGTTCTGTTATCTTCATTTTTGCAATCTCAATTTTTATGATTGTCTATGTTGTTTAGGATGTTGGGGTTATGTTGTTGCTTGTGATTGATGTTGATGATATTAGGCTAAGATTGTTTTTGCCTGTTGATGGTTGTTGTCTTTGTTTGTATATGTGAATGAATTATGTGTTAGATTAAGATACTCTTCTTTAGGTAGAATCTTTTGTTTTTTAAGAATCTAGTATAAAAGTTAATATGTGCTTGCTTTGTTCTATATGTGAGTAAGGTATTTTTATAATGTTTATCCATTGCATGAGGTGGTTTTTAGAATTTGATGTTGGTTAACACTCAATCTAATGTAGAAGGTTAAGATGCTAATTTTGACATAGAAAACAGAGTAAAAGGGCATGTTTGGCACTGGTGTTTGGAATGGTCCTTATTTGTTACTGAAATTGTGAAACCTGTAATTTCTTTAATCGCTTAGTCTGCATCTTTCTTTGTTGTGTTATGTTTTGTTTAAATCGTATGTTTGATGTTTGTCATTTTCATTTTGAATGTTTGTTTTGTCTTTCGCATGTTTACTGAATGTTTCCTATTTTGTTTCATCAACTATATTTCAAAACACCTTCTGTTGTTCGTTTTTCCGTTTTAAAACTATTTGTTTATAAAGATGTTTTCACGCTTAGTTTTGGCGGTCGATGGCGATTGTGTTTGTCTATATAAGTATGAAAGGAAAACCAAAAAACCTACTTAAAACTGATGAGCCTAAGGTGTTAGATATCATAACCTCAACCCTCTATTCGAAACAACACCATGTTACATCTCAATGTTCGGCGCCTTTGTCGCTTGCTATTGAACAACCGGTTACACTTGAGCCAACTGGTGAAATCACATTGTCTAGTCTTCGTCGTCATTCTCCTTTGGAAGGTAGTTGAAATTTCCCATATGTTTGTTCAGTTCAATTTGTTTGAATTTTATCTGATATTTGATCTAATGTGTTATCTTATTACATTATAGGGGTACCATCGCAAGTCGCCGACTCTGCTTCATGTGGGCTTAAGCGCAAGTCATAAGCAGGCGATGTCTCTGATGTTTTTGACAGATATTCCCAGCTCTGTGTGAGGAACGTATCCCCACGTTGTTCTTCCAGTTCATTACAGTTGCCAAATAGTGGTAGAAATGGTGTTGATCGACAGCCTGATTTACGCGCGTTTGAAAGATACTCTCGGTTATGTGCAATAGATACAACCGTACTTTCTCGACCAACTTCTTTCAACATTGCGGTTACTAACAGTGTTAGAAACGCAGAGTCGTTCTCTAATGATTCACCGGATACAGCGTTTGTTCTAAATGAAAGTAAGTGTCGGTTTTTAAATATCTATGCTTAAAGGTTATCTTTTTTAACAGTGTTAATCTTTTTTCATTGTTTGTTTCCGTTGTCTACAGATTTAAGCCATGACTGGGACAATGTTACCCTTATGCCAAGATCTGTGGGGAAAAAGATTATATTAGATTTTGAGCAATCAGTTGTTCGTTTGGCGTCCGCTGAATGGGATATAGAAAGGCTATTTTCGAGATGATTGTTATGGTTGTCTATTTCAGCAATCGGGAGTGTAGAAACACAAGGTATGAAAGTTGATGGTTACAATATTTTTTAGTAAACCTTTCATTGGTTTTTTGTTATCTCATAAATTGTTTTCCTTGCAGGTGAATCTTCTGGTACGGGTCATGAACCATGTGTTATAGCACATAATGGGGTTTTTATTGACAACATCAGAAACTACAGGTTTCAGACCTACAGGTATCCTTTAGTACATTGTAGAACCACTTTAGGTTTTGAACATTGCAATTTTGCAGTGTCTTTAGGAACACTATCTTAATGCTTGCTTTTCTGTTGTTGTTTTATGTGTCTTTCACAGGTTCTACCCACGTTGGTACTCCGGCTTCAACGCCATCTAAGAGGGCGCATTATAATGTTTTCCAAAGAATGTTGCCATCTGAAGGGTCACCTTCAAAAAAGCCGCTCATCTACTCCGAGAGTTAGAAATAGATGCTTGCCAAAATTTACCAGTGCCACTGGTCAATACTTCAGTTTTGGTCACATTGGAGGTGATTAGTTTTTTATATGCTTTGCTTCGTTCCTGTCGTTTGGCTTTGATCAGTGTATTGACTTATTACCTCTTGATGAATCTAGGTGTTTCGTATGTGTACGATGATTTAGGAGACTGTGACCAGCAGTGTCATCATTGTGGAGCTGCATTGTTTAAAAGGTCATTCCAACTCTCGCAGACCAGAGTATCATTTATGTTATGGAGGAGGAAAATTTTACATGGAGCCGAACCCTGATCCACCCAAGTATATTAAACGTCTCATTCAGAACAAGCATTTTATGGAAAACATCCGGGCATACAATCAAATGTTAGCAATGACTTCTTTCGGTGTTAAGATTAACTAGGCAATCAACAATGGGAGGGGGCCTTACGTTTTTAAAGTGTCAGGACAAGTGTATCACTGGATAGGATCACTGTGTCCAGCCACGGGGGAACCACCAAGATTTTTACAGTTGTATATCTATGATACTGAGCATGAGCTTGAGAACAGAATGCGGCATTTTGGTGGGCTGGATAATAGCAACTTGGACCCAGAAATAGTACAAGGCATCATACATTTCTTAGATACTCATAACGAATTGGTACAACTTATTAGGACAGTGAGAGATAGATGCCGAGAAATTGATATTCCTGAATTCAAGATAAGATTATACAATAGTGACGGTGCACATGGTTATGAACTCCCAGCATCAAATACTCTTGGGGCGATAGTTTTTTACAGCGGGCTTTGTAACACCCCCATCCAACGTAAATTGGATTGCACAACGGAATTAGCAATTTGGATGTTACTAAATAGCACCATTCACCAAGACAATAGAAAACGACCCAAAAGAGACGTTCAACAAACATGTGTTCCATTATTAATCAGAGTTAAAATGCGTTTAGGTCCCCACAGAATCGCAACCACAACCATTACATCATTTGAAAAACTATTGTTTCAAAATAAAGACATTGTTTTAGAACAACATAAGACATTGTTTTTGAAAGACCGGAACACACAAGTAGTCTTTCACCAAATCCATCACACGCACGACACCTCCACGCCATCGTTTCCTTCATCCTTGGTTACCTGGGATAAAACATGTTTAAAACGTCAACAACAATGTTGAGTGAAATTCATAGAGTTTAAAATAATTAATAAGCAATAATCTTTGAACACATAATTAGTTCTCGGGAAAACAAAGCAACGAATGCAATGTATAGCAACTTCTTTTCTTTCACGCAATAAGCTCATGACACCGAACGTTAACAGTACATATGGCATTTCATATGTTAGTGTGCCCCAAAACAAGGTATTATTGTCATATACCTACTACTTTCTAAATACAAAATGTCCGTTTGACAGGGTGGTCACCAACGGATTCAGACCCCGGACAGGGTTGTCAAACCCAATAGATCTATTTAATGCATTAGCGTTCACCTCGCAAGGCAATTAACGGTTCATGAAATAAGGGACTTCGACAATAGCAACTTATGCGAAAACAATCTCGTAATCGGGTCCAACATACCATAAAATCATATGTATTTGATTTTATAAAACAAACACGCATCCCCCTCGCGGGTTTAAAATCATTTAAAAGATTTTAATGTGAGCTAAGAACGCACCTTAAGCAAATAAAAAGATCCAAATCAATCAATCATCATCAAGCGCAAAAAAACTTCACTTCACGACCGCGACCTATACTAGATACATATATAGCGGCACGTACTTAAAAGTATAACATATTAGATATAGCACACTTTGCATACATCTATATATAGTATATAATATATAATTATCACATTACGTAATACACATTCATAAACTAGAAATCTCCAAGTGCGTACCAAAATATTATCGCTTTGATTTACTTAACAAAATTACAACGCTTTTAATTAAGTTTTCCATTTTTAGAAAGCTTGCCGAAAGTAAAGATAATACAATCCCAACTTATCATTTCTACTTTAGTTTAACTAACATTACGAACCCTTTGCTTGTTATAAACTATATTCAAAAGTATACGCAAGTTTGACTTTCAAAAGTCAAACTTCGTAGTTGACTTTTTACCCAAAAATAACGCAAACTTGACTTGGCCGTAAAATCTTCGTTTTTAGGAGTTACAAGGCCTAACTTATATCAAAACGGACCTTAGAACATCCTTTATCATATTTAAAAGCCTAATTTAGATTTCAAAAATTTCTCGACACGCTATGGTCCAGTCAAACTTTCTAGTTAACAAAAGTCAACACAAAGTCCTACCACAACTCATTTTTACCAAAATCCAACCATTCCAACACGTTTAACTAGCCTAAAAACATGTACTAAAACCATCAAACATATGTTCATACTTGAAATACTTTCAAACCCATTTTTGCACTTGAATCAACTAGCTACAATTCCATACATGTAATATATCATTTTAATCGAACAAGAAACATAACTAGGAGCTTACAATGCTATCAAGAAATTCAAAATATGGTTTCCTCTTGCTTGCTTATAATCGGACGAACCACAAAGACAACCAAACAAAACCTTTTCAAACAACTAGCAAGAAAACAACACTAATCTAACAACTAGAAACACTTTCTCATACACCAAATCAATAGAAATTGACCAAAAATCTAACTTTTTAAATACTCATTGCATGTGAGGTTTCTTTAGTGGGATTTGTAAAGGATTGGACAAGGATTAAAATGGTATAATCGGATTTAAATGCATGTAAGTAATAAATTTTTGATGGTGATTTGTGTGTGTGTGTGTGTGTGTGTGTGTTTCAAACGGCAACAAGAGAGGAGGAGCAAGAGAAATGAAATTTTTATAAAAGAGTAAAATGAAGGATATGGTGTTCTATTTTAGGTCCCTCCATACTCCATCTCTTTTAAAATTAGTACAAGACATCCTTTTTATAAATAACATTCGGCCAAAAACTCAAGTCACACCACGTTTGTAAATATTTTAAATCCGTCTCACTAACTATAGTTTAAAACCTTTAATAAAATATTAAACCTCGTAAAACATGACCATTAAACACGGTTTTTATAAAAACTCAGGGAAACGACAAAAAATACAAAATTAACATATTTACGCTCTCGGAGCAATAAAATATATTTTTCTGACTTTCTTAAATGCTAAAAATAAATTGAAACTAAATCACGGAATGAAATTTACCAATAAATGGAAATTCTAATCAACCACATATAGCATAACGACTGAGCACAAGTGGATAATTTGGGATAAAAAAAAAAAAAAAAAAATTATTTAACAGTAAATACAAAATAACTATCTTAAGCTAGGGATAGACGTTGACTTAAAACTCGGGTTGTTACATTCTCCCCACCTTTAGGGAGTGACGTCCCGGCACTCAGCTCGTCTCATCCACTCTCTCCGCTTTGTCCTTACTTGTAAAGAGATGAGGGTACTTCTTCTTAATTTGATCCTCACGTTCCCATGTAAATTCCGGACCTCTTTGCGAATTCCAACGAACTTTAACGATAGGTATCCGACTCTACTTAAGTCGCTTAACCTCTTTATCAACAATCTTTACTGGTTCCTTGATCATATGCAACTTATCATCAAGTTGAATTTCTTCCATCGGAACTATAACATCGCCTTCCGCTAAACACTTCTTAAGATTCGAAACATGAAAAGTACTATGAATTCCCTTCAATTCTTCAAGCAACTCCAACGTATAAGCTACAGGACCCACTCTAGCTATAATCTTAAATAGCCCAATGTAACGTGGACATAACTTCCCGCGCTTTCCGAAACGCACAGCGCCCTTCCATGGTGTTACCTTGAGCAATACCATATCACCAACTTCAAATTCCAGCGGCTTAAGTCTTCTATCCGCATAACTCTTCTGGCGACTACGAGCAGTTAACAAACGATTCTTAATCTGGATAATCTTCTCAGTCGTATCGCGGAGCAACTCTAGACCGGTGAGTTGGCTGTCCCCAACCTCACTCTAGCATACAGGTGATCTACACTTTCTTCCGTACAAAGCTTCATATGGTGCAGCCTTAATACTTGTGTGATAACTATTGTTATATGAGAACTCGACCAATGGAAAATTGTGACCCTAACTATTTCCAAAGTCAATCACACAGGAACGCAACATATCTTCCAGCGTTTGTATTATCCTTTCACTTTGACCATCCGTTTGAGGGCGGTAAGCGGTACTCATTTCTAAATTTGTCCCCAACGCCTTCTGAAGCGATCTCCAGAAATTTGACGTAAAATGGCTATCTCGATCCGAAATGATCGAAATAGGTACACCATGCCTACACACTATTTCCTTCAGGTAAAGTCGCGTGAGTTTCTCCATGCTATCCGTTTTCTTCATAGGCAGGAAATGAGCTGATTTTGTTAGTCGGTCAACAATAACCCAAATCGTATCATACCCACACGGCGTTCTCGACAGTCCGCTTACAAAATCCATAGTAATCCTTTCCCACTTCCAAACAGGAATCTTAGGTTGTTGCAGCAACCCAGACGGTTTCTGATTCTCGGTCTTAACTTTCGCACAAGTCAAACACTTACTAACATACGTGGCAATATCCACTTTCATATTCGGCCACCAATACAACAACTTTAAATCTTGATACATCTTATCTGATCCCGGATGATTAGAATACTTGGACTTATGCGACTCATGCATAACCAAATCTCTCAATCCATCGTATCGCGGCAACCAAACACGATTCCTAAAACAACATGTTCTATCAGGGTGAAATTCAAATATCGGCTTAATCAATCTCCTTAAATTTTTTGCTTTCACATTCTTTCCTTTCATTGCTTCTTCATGAGCTTCACAAATCTGCTTCGGTAAATCATTATGAACAGTCATCATCAAAGCTCGAACATGCAATGGCTTATCCCTTCCCTTCCGACTTAAGGCGTCAGCCACCACATTCGCTTTTCCAGGATGATACCGAATTTCACAATCGTAATTACTCAACAACTCAATCCACCTTCGTTGTCTCAAGTTCAACTCTTTCTAATTTAGAATACACCGTAGGCTCTTGTGATCGTTGAAAACCACACACTTTGTCCCATACAAATAATGTCTCCATAATCTAAGAGCGAAAACAACGAATTCTAACTCCAAATTATGAGTAGTGTAATTCTCTTTATGGACTTTCAATTGTCTAGAAGCATACGCTATCACTTTCTCTCTTTGCATCAACACGGCTCCATGACCTTTAAGAGATGTGTCACAATACACCATGAAATCTTCTGTTCCCTCAGGCAACGCTAAGATATGTGCACTACACAACTTCTGCTTCAACGTTTGAAAAGCTTCTTCTTCTTCTTTTCCCCACTCGTATTTCTTATTTTTCTGAGTCAACTTAGTTAGTGGCTTAGAAATCAAAGAAAATCCTTCAATAAACCTCCGATAATACCCAGCCAATCCAAGAAATTGCCTCACCTCCGTCGGCGTCGTTGGTGCAGCCCAACTCTTAATGGCTTCGATCTTCGCAGGATCAACATGAACACCACTACGATCAATCACATGACCCAGAAATTGTACTGAATCTAGCCAAAAATCACACTTCAAAAACTTGACGTACAATCTCTCTTTCTTCAGCAGCTCCAAAATAGTCTTCAAATGCTTTCCATGTTCTTCTTCGTCCTAGGAATAAACCAAAATATCATCGATGAACACTATGACGAACTTATCAAGATATGGCTTGGATACTCGGTTCATCAAGTCCATAAACATAGCAGGCACATTAGTCAATACGAATGGCATTACTTGGAACTCAAAGTGACCATACCGAGTTCTAAATGCAATAATTGGAATGTCTTCCTCTTTAATGCGTAACTGGTGATATCCTGATCGCATATCGATCTTAGAATACATGCTAGAACCTTGCAACTGATCAAATAAATCATCAATTCTCGGAAGAGGATAACGGCTTACTTGACAGTCAGACTTTTCAAACTCGCGTAAACTAACACATCCTGAAAGATCCATCTTTCTTTTTCACAAACAGCACCGGTGCTCCCCACGGTGATGAACTTGGACGAATAAATCCTTTCTCCAACATCTCTTGTAATTGTACCGACAACTCTTTCATCTCAGATGGTGCCAATCTATACGGTGCACGCGCAACAGGTGCGGCCCCGGTACTAGATCAATTCGAAACTCTACTTGCCTCGGTGGTGGTAGTCCTGGTAGCTTCTCAGGAAACACCTCAGGAAAGTCACGAATTACAGGCACGTCTTCCATTTGTTTCTCCTACGACTTCTTCTTCATAACGTGTGCCAAAAACAAATGACAACCTTGCTCGACATACTTACGGGCCTTGATACAAAAAATAATCTTTAATCGAGATCCACCTTTGTCACCTTCAACTATCAACGTTTTATTCCCATATGGTATATGAACAACTTTCTCGCCACAGACGATAACGGCATCGTGCTTGACAAGCTAATCCATACCGATGATGACGTCAAACGTACCAAGCTCAATCGGCATAAGATCGATTTCAAAAATATGGTTCACTAAACTCAAAGTGCAACCTTTCAAAATAGTGTTCGTACTAACTACCCTTCCCTCAGCTAATTCTACTTCATAACTATCCTCTATTTTAATCGGTTTGATATCGAGCAATAAACTAAATCTAGTATTTACAAAACTCCTATCGGAACACGAATCAAATAAAACAGAAGCATATCGGTTATTTAGCAGAACCATACCGGTAACCACATTCGGACCCTTCGGCTCAGCGTCCTTAATAGCATAAGCTCGACCACGAACTTCTCTAACTTCTTCTTGCTTTACCTTCTTTGGACATCGGTTCCTGTCGATAACCCAAAATCACTTTCACTTCATTATTGAAACAAGAAATAAGATGAGATGAATTGGAAGAATTGTAGAGAGAAGTTAGAGAGAGAAAGGTAGAGAGAAGAAAAAGATGGATGATTACTTGCAAATAACAAAATGAGAATTAACAAAGAACCAACAAGAATCAACCCCCTCCCATACTTAGAGAGGTTATTATACTTAATACCAAGAGGCTTTTCATGCCTTGGTATTTCTAACGGGCCGGGCTCGGATTTACTTGGCTTTCGCCCCAATACACGAGACCGTTAGATTACATTAAGAGCCCGTTTTACCCTGTAGCCTATTCAACGAAATAATTATTTAATGGACTGAGACCTAATTTAGATATGAACGAACTTCCTTGTTCGACTCATTATTTTTGAGGCTAACAATCTCCCCGAAGTGAGTTCATTATGACACTCCTTCATGAGATTAATGAGATTGCAATTTGTCGGTGTAAGCACTTGTGATCTTTGTCCTCTGTCTACATTGTTAGGCTTGTTCCTCAACTTTGTGATCTTTGATCTTGAGCCTTTGTCATTGTCATTTGGACTTCGTCCTGCTGTCCAGAGCTCTTAAATCTTTATCCGTTTTTTTCTTATCATCTTTGCCAACCTACGATCTTGTGTCTTGCCCAACATTGCCACATACTTTGCCTCATCTTGAAACTGCTACCAATCTTCCCAAGCTGAAATTCAGAGGAGTTATCTTTAATAACAAGTTTTGTCGCGGAAGTCTTTGACTTAATTCTTGACTTTTCATGATTCTTGAATCTGATGCTTATAGAATGTTTAGTAGATCGAGCATGAGCATGTGGTAATGAATCCGACTCAGCTTGAATGGAGGCATCACCTTCTCCTCTTTATGTTATCCAGAAATAATACAGTTAGCAATAAAGCGGTGACGAATATGTGCTTGTCTTCATCCGGATTTTGTAGATTAACCTTCGGTGCCTAGGTATCGATTACAGTAAAATACTGTACCTGTAATCAGATAGACTCAAAGAATCCCTTGACAGGGTTTCCAGCTCAAAGCGTAGATCTTCTAACCCATATTAATAGATTACCATGCTGCTTGTTCTCATTACCGGAACGTCTCAAAGCAACAGCACGATAGAGTGAATCAATAGTTACTATCCTTTTTGATTAAGCGTCAATTCATTTCCTGGAACAAGTTTTGGGATTCACATGAATCGCACCATCGTTTCTTTCCAGTCTGACACTAGTTTGAATTCATAAAGAATCTCGCAAGTCACCTACCTCAGTAGTTGTTTAGATGACGACTGGACATGATTTTCCATTCGACATTGTAATACTAAAGAAGTATCACTCTGAATGTTCTGGCAGAACATAAGGATAATGCGTAGGGACTCTGTTAACAACTTGTGAACTTAATGATGTTCCACAGTGTTATTTCATCGAAGGGTGTCCTAATGAGATTTAATTGATGATCTCTTGGCTCAGACTCGATTAAGTGCATTTTTGTTTTTAGTAAACGGAGGCTGGAGCAGACAGCCACCTATTCAAATATTAACTAACCTCGGAGTGAGAAAAGTCAATAGAATCTGTGTATCTCCGTGACAATGAGACAAGTTTCTTTTGAGAGAAACCCGAATGGTTGGGAAAGATTGTGCATTGCATCACCGGGTCCATGAGGTCTTCTTCAATGTCAGCAATCAACATTGTGATTCTGACAGCAAATAAATTGGACCCGTGTCTGCTTAAAGTTATTTTTGTGGAGGGCTTCTTACTTTTCACCCTTTATCCATACTTTCTTTTTAATTCTTCAACCCCTTCAATGCTTACCCATACTCATTATAACACCTAGTTGTGATTGTTCCATGTTAGCTCAATCTTAGTCGGGGCATTCTTATCCCTTATACACATTCATCTCCACTCATACTTAAGGACGGGCTATTTCCTAACTATGGAGTTCCGCTAGGGATAGAACCTTCGGTTCAGGTTGATCAAAGGACAAATAACTTAACCTACCACCTTATGTCTTCAAAATCGTCCCGTGAGATAAGATGTTTGTAGGTATGAGATCGAACCATGAAACCGTTTCCGAATAGCACTTTGAGTCTTTAGATCACATTTTAATACGATTCTCCCCTTATTTAATTCTAAGTCAACTTAGATTTTGAAATACTGTGTGAATAAAATTTGACATGAAAAGGCCATGGGAAAAATCGTGAGATTAGCATAAATAATATTTGAAAACTGTGTCATCTTGCTCCCCCTCATTTACATATGTTTATTGACACCAAAAAATTGATACCAAGTTGTAAAATCGCTATATAATTGTGAGGTAGAACACTTGAAGTCCTCTTATACTTATCATTACTATTGAATATGTCATTATATCTTCTTTGTATTAAGAGACATTTGGGAATGGTTTGAATACATAAGAAAGTCCGAGAGATGAAGAATCCAAACACATTAAATGTAGTATTTACGTGAAAAACTTCCCCCTTGAAAGATGGGAGTGTTTGAACACACAATTTTGAAAGATTATGAACGACAGTGAGAAAATCCTAAAAAATTTGTGTCAACAGTTTGAAAAACATCATGTTAGAAAGACTTGACCTTCCACTCTAAGGGTAAGCGCACTTATGCGTAACACTATGCCTTTTTCATAGAGCTCAAAACTTTAAACGTCTTGTAAGAACAGCATCAGACGAGAAAAGTTGAATTTCTCGTTGTTCGTGATAATTATCTTTATAGATAAGCTTTCCTTTATTTGAAGTCCGGGTTACGTACTGATATTTGGCACATAAGCCATTAAGAGAACTTAGAAATGACATGTTTTGAAAACTTTTGAAACTCCTGATTCTGAACCTACATTTAACACGCCCTGCGATATTAATCAACATTCTAGGTACGTAAATGTTTATCGTATTCAAGAGACAAGTCGAAAGAAATAATATTATTTTGAACCATTTCTGATTTTTTGATTTTGTATTTTCTTTTTGAAATTATATATATATATATATATATATTTCTCCTAAAATAAGAACATGTTAGTGTTTGATGAAGTATCAAGCAGATTCTTTTGTCATGAACCTCCAGTTCTGCTGGAGTCAAACATCTCATACCATTCCGCCAGACGTAGATTATTGAAACCTTTCTTCGGGAAGCTTTAGTAAACATGTCAGCCATTGTATTTCAGTTCTGACAAAGTACAATTCAAATAATACAGTTTTCACCTTTCCTTTGATGAAATGATACCGAGTCTGGATGTGCTTGTAGTGAGTGTTGCACGGGTTTGCATGATATTGCAATGGCTGACTGATTAGTCGCAATACACCGGTCATTTTAGTTGTAGTTAGAAGTGCCATAATCTTAAGCTGTGACCCATCCACATAACTTGAGCACAACTTGCAGCTAACGCCACGTATTCAGCCGCTGCGAAGACATTGCAAGTACAGTCCCTGCTTTTTTGACCATCCAGCTAACTAACTTATCACCTAGGAACTGTTATCCTCCAATTGCTTTGGCGATGTAACTCAAGCAACCGCATGATCGCATCTATGAAAAAGCTTTAAGATCAAGGCAGAAACCCTTCGGATACCAGAGACCCATTTGAAAGGTACCTCAAAAGTATCGGAAAGATCCGATTTTAAGCCTCTTGGAGTGTTATTCAAGTCGGTCCTTGCTATGAATATCATGCACAATGACCATACAGCTTGCACTATGTCTGAGTCTACTAAATGTCCCCCAGATACATGATTGACCCGATTTTGGCTACGTTAGTCAAGTTTGTGTCTACGGGTTTACCACTCAGTCTGCATCTAATTTAGGTTTTGTACCAATGGAGTACCAATGCATTGACCTTATTTTCTATAGCATGTTTTTTCAGAATCCTAAAGAAGAAAATTTGGCCATTGAATGTTAAAAATACCGCGTTGGAATTGGTGGATCTAAAAGTCCTAAAAAGAATTTCATTTTCCCCCATATAAGGACATTCTCAAATCTACCGTGCATTAAATAATTCAAAACGTTTTTGTAATTAGGGGTTTGTGGAACCAAAAATAATGTCATCAACGTAAATCTGCACAAGTAGAATGTCCTCCCCGTATTTTATCGTGAATAAGGTCGGGTCAATGATACCTTTAGTAAAACCTTTGGAAATCAGGAATTTTGAGAGTTCATCATACCAGGCTCTCGGAGCTTGTTTCAATCCATATAGAGCTTTCCTTAGACGGTAAATCTTTGTCTGGATGATCAGGATCAACTAATCCTCTGGTTTGCAAATCATAAACCTCCTCGCTTCAATGACCATTAAGAAATGCCGTTTCATGTCCATCTGTTAATTGGAAAAACTTGTGTGCAGCATATCGACAAGATCCTGACAGCCACAAGCGAGCACTGGAGCGAAATGATCTCAAAATCAATACCCTCTTCCTGGAGCATAACCCTTTGCTACATAGTCGTGCATTGTTGCGAATGACAGTTGGACTTCATCCTTTTTGTTTTTTCCATAACACTTAGTTTGATTACGTTATTGCCAAAAGTTGTCAACGAGTTCCAGACCTGTAGTCCGTCAAACTGATGGAAGAACACCTGCATTGCCTTTCTATCCATGCGAATCGCCATTGCATCCTTAATGTTTTTCGGTATTCCAACAATACTCACGTGAGTGCGAACATACACAATCAGGTCGGTTGCAAGTTTGTCCGTCTTGTTTGCACTGCTTGATGGATATTCACGAACAGAGTTAATGGGTATCTTTGTCCTCGGTATTCAGAATCTCCCGAGGTTGATTGAAAGGTAGCACATTTGAATTACCAATATTGCGTGAGGGAAGACTCAGCCATTCTTGGACCAGGTGTATCAGAAAGGATATGGTAAAATTACGCTTGATCATCGGTGTTTTCCTCAGCATGAGTGTTTGTAGGAGTTGATGGTTCTGATGTAGGTTGAATATTCGTTGTAGGGTGTGTGTCTTGTGGAGCAGAATTATCAGTGGGAGAAGAAGACTTGTGGCACGTGAATCACCCATTATTGAAAAATTCATCATACAAAGGACCAAAAAGAAGATCCAACACCTGTTTGTGATGGAATTGTTGTATCTGCTGAAGGATAAGCACTTGTAGTTCTGTGCGGTCAGATGTTGATCAAATTCTGAACGCCTTGTCGTTGGGGAAACGAGGCCTGAAGAGTCATTAAAACTATACGTCTCACTTATTCATCAAATGAAAAAAAATATCCTTTAGCCTGGTTTCTCAGATAACAGTCTTATCATCAACCAAAACTCTAAGTCCTTCCTTTTTTAGGATGAAAGAATGTACCTGCACTTAATTTAAGAGGACCTGCCTGACATCGGAGAGTTTGTTCGCATTCATATTGGTTAGTGATATTCCTCATTATTGGGGAACCATTTTGGGTTTACTGTCAACCTTGTGTTGTGCAGGAGTGACTATCTTTCCAGTTTGAGAATCCACCTAAGACCAACTGTCTTGAAAATTTACCCCGTCGGTTTCCACCTAAGACAGATCAGGAGGTCATTGTTTTCTCATGGACTACGGAATGTCTTTTTATTTGAAGACCAATGTCTTATTGGGATCCGTCTTTATATTGTTTCTTTACAAAACTGCGTCTTTGCTCTACGGTTTGTATCCTTTGTTGTCTAAGGGATGAACCTTAGGCACGTGATGTTGAACTTCATTCAGGAATTTTTGTTACAACAAGAATCAAGATTTGGCATTAAAGACACATTTCTGGCATGTGAGCAAACAAATGTTTGAGTCAGACAAAACTTCTAGAATTCCTAGAGAGGTTCTGCTATGGCACAGTCTTTGTCGTAGACGCAACTACTCTTTAGATGCAGGCCAATTCTCGACTTTGGTATATTGATCCTAGGTTGGTTTGCAACTATTGCTGTGCTTGTGATCAGCAGAAGGCATCACAACTAGTTCTGAATCCCTCCTGCTTCTTTGTGTCTTTTTCTAGCTTCCCAGGTAGTGATAATAATGAAATCATTCATATGTGAGCTATAAACCTAATGAGCCCAGGTGCAATCATGTGAAAGGTTTTTAACATCAGCAGATACCTTTTCCTTAGGCAAATACTGAGTGAGAATTGAACTGGTTTTGACCAAATCGATATTTGCATCAACTTGGAGGCAAACCATTTCCTATGAAAGACTAGGTCGTTGCGTTCAGACTTAAACGCAGTCGGTTGTCTAACAACTGATTGGTTTCTACGTGGTTGTAAAGCCGGTTTCCCTAAGATTGACGATTTTGCAAACTTAGTATTCACACTATTTCTTGTTAATTTCCTTAGCTCATTTTTTAATGCTGTAATTGCAAATCCTTTTTCCTGAAGTTGAGCTTTGAAGTCATCATTTTTTGCAATCAAAGAAGTTGTATGTTCTATGTTCCTAGCTCTCGTTGTCTTGATAGAATCATACATTTCTTTGTAATGGTGTTTCAAAGTCTCATTTTCCTTAAGTAACTTAGCCACTTTATGTTCCAATTCGATGTTTATTGTTTCAATTACATCAATGTCATGTTTAACCTTGGCTTCATTACTTTTTACTTTTTGAAAATTGAACATGTTGCCCTTCTTTTAAAACTTGATTTTGATATTTGAGTTCAAGATTAACACAATGTGCTTCTATTCTTGAAAAATCTTTTTGAAATTGGGCAACTGTCTTTTTTAGACGAATATTTTCATATTCAAGAGATTGATTTGAGAGTTTAGTTGTCTGGTTATCAGTTAATGTAGCAGGAAAAGAACATGTGTCATGACATTGTTCAGCATTCTGGTCAATAATATGTGCTTAATTACACATATTTTATATCAATAAAACGAGCTTAAATGACCAAAAACAGACAAAAACTGCCAAATATATGTTTGTTTTGCATTTGTGTTGTGCAGGAAACGGATATTCACAAAAGGACAAAAAACAAAGCTAAAAACAACAAAACCGAGCACGAAATGGAAAAGTATGAAAAGACAAAGTCAAATCCAAGTCAAAGTCAAAGTCAAAGTCAACCCAGACAAAGTCAAAGTCAAAAGAAAGTCAAAGCAAAGAAAAATATAATTTGAGGGGCTTAATTTGCTAATTCCTTAAGTTATATTGCAAAGAAAGTGAAGACAAGGACTGAATTTGCAATTCATGTAAAATACAAGTAGAGGGGGCATTTTTGCCAAACCACCATACTTGCATAAAACAAGGACTAAGTTTGAAATAAGTGTTATAAGGTTGAGGGGGCATTTCTGCCAAACCCTCAACCTTGTACCAAAATAAGGACGAAAATTGCAAAGTATATATAAGAATGGAGGGACCATTCTTGCCAAGTTCCCAAACTTATACCCTGTCTTGCTTAAAATTATTTTTCCCGCCCTCCTTTCCCTCTTTTTTTCACTTACGGGTTAATCACCCTTCTCTTTACCCATAAACCTCAACAACCCATGGATAAACTCCACCCCCACCTCCACTAACCTCTCCTCAGTCCCCAAACACCTTTCCACCTTGGCAATCCTCACTAATTTCAACAATTTATATTTTTGATGATGATGATGACTTGGGATTATAATTAAGGGCTGGGATTTGTTCTTGGATTACACTCACACAACAAACACACTCCCAATTCTGTGTCTACAAGGAAACACAACAAGAAGAAGTGAAGAAAAAGACAAAAGATTGAAGACCTAGTATTTTTT
>BQNB010071926.1:0-32598 GCA_026074375.1 Tanacetum coccineum
TAATTACCAATTAAGTTTACCGGATATCACTTGAAGTCATGTAATCACTTTCCAAAGAATATTATTCGACCCTATGCGTGAGCTACACGAATACTTCCTTGGGATAAAACCAAGTGCTTGTTCTTGTTTTAGGCACAAAGCAAGAACCATTCGCTTCTAAGTGTTTTTGTTTTCTTTATCCCTTTCATGCAAACGTTGCGATCCCTATTAATAGTAGAGATTACTCAAACACTATCCCATGGAATTATGATGATTAATTGGACCATTAATCACATCATAATATCCTCCATGATTGTCGGGATTAATGGTTACACGACCCATTAAACATGGTCATTAAATGCAGTCAAACTGCCACTTGAATATGTCAAAACTGTTACAAGTTAGTTTAATTCATTCCAGCTAAGTCATTACTTTAGCGTCCTGAACACTCATCAACTAGATCTTTGAGGAGTATGCCCGCTGAAGGTTCAAACTGAAAATACCGATTGATGAGTTAGCCTACTAAGGATGAGTCCTCTGATGGATTACTCCCTGATGGTGTCCTTCAGCTATACTACTCAGAGAGTACAAATTTGAAGCCATCAGACTGATGAATACTATTCAGTTCAGGGTTGCACTCACTAAAGAGTGAAATCACTGAACTTTATCAGTGACTTGAATTCTCTTTTATCACTATCAGAGTCAGGGTGTTCAGTGACCTATAAGAGTACACTCCGTACCTCCAAGGTCCTATTATCTGGTATGAACTGAACCAACAATTGAACTAAATTTTCAATAATCCTCCCCGATTTAGTACAATTCATTTTGCAAGAAAATTAAACATTAAACAAAACAAGTGCTTAAACGAAAATATTCCGAGGATTGGATTTCCATCTTAGTACATTGCACGTTTAAAATATCCGAGAATCAAGGTGTTCTAAAAATTGAACCCTTCAACCCATTTGAATATCTAAAGATAAAATACACACAAGTTTTCAAACACTTAAACGCTCCTAACACTGTATAAGCCATGTGTATATATCCAATTCATAAATGTTGTAAGAGCTAAAAGTGTTAGTGCAAATATTACGATATTTTATCTATACATTCTCTTTATGTTTTGGTGCACGACAACATTGTAACTTGTAAAATATAAAGTAAAGTTCACAAGTTACTCGTATATGCACATTTCAACACACGGATGTCTCACTAACCCTATCCACCGCAAGTATACATTTATCAACTCGATCTCGACATCTCGAGACTCTTACACATATGGGCTTCACTAGTTGCATTGGGCCAAGCAAACGGGCTAGCCCATTAAGGCCCAATAGAGATCGGCCCATTAAGGTCCATTAAGGCCCAATCAAAGCTTCTAGAAGATGGAGAAAAACTAGTGAATTCAAATTTGAGCTAAGCTTCTAGAAGATGAAGAGAAACTAGTAGAGCGTCCATGGCTTTTGTCAAACCCTACGTTATTATCCATTAGACATTTTACCCCTTCCAAGTCTCAAGATTCCTTATAAAAGCCCAAGACTTCTTCCCTCCTCTTGATGAAAAAACACAAATACATACACATACACATAGAATTTTCTTTCTTCATCTATTGCATCATGGTTCTAGCACAAGGCATGGATCATGGTTACATTCTATGTTAGTTCCACTAATACCAAGGGGTATTTAGTGAAGTATAGAGTGTATCTACATGAAAGTGATCATCATTGATTACTTGTATATAATGTAGTAGATTGGGTTATATAGAAGTGATTACATTTGATCACTTGTATGTCATATAGTAGATCGGGTTATTTAGAATAGTTCTTGATGTTTAGATTAGGAACTATGATCCATTTGACTACTATGTTTTGGATTCAAACATTGATTATTTACTCATCTATGTCATAGTATAGATATCTCTGAGTGTGAGGGATGGTTGTGTGTGTGTGTTGAGGCACTCTATAAAAACGACTAAGTATAGTTATGCAGGGCATAGAAGAGGCTATAACATGAGTGTTGTGTAAAGGGCAAGTAGACTAGTTCTAACTTAAGGAATAGGATTCGACATTTAGCTTAGAGTTCAAAAAATGTAGATGCATAGTGTGTGGACTCGTGTGATTGTGTGTTAAAGATAGTGACTAATTTAGAAGATACGACACAGGTTTGTTATGTTATGCGATCCATCTAAAAACATAGAAGTACGAGAAGTGATACTAGCGAGAGTGTGTGTGTCTCCGCTAGCTAAGGATACTCAGCACGGCATGTCCATATGATAGGATCATAGTGTAGAGCTGTCGTGAAATAAATGAATGTGGATATATCTACAGACTCGAAACGATCTACTTAGGTTTTGTTCAACTCACCTCCAGACAGAAACATTAGCGCGACCATAGCATCGAGTTGACGGAGTCGAGATCGCTCCACAACTATCGCTGCGCGTCGCCGTTCACCTCGCGGCGCTGTACGCTTCGCTCAGGGCCCGAGCTCGCTAGAGATCATTCGTGTCCCCCCCGGACCCCATCCTATAACATGCGACACGTGTCTCGGAGCTCGCGACATTTCTTCTTTTCGCTACCCTTGGCTTTACTTTTTGACTTTACCACAAAGTTTCCTCCATCGCCTTTACCTTTAATACGTCGCATTCCGTGCTCATGATTGTGTGAATTATTGTGTATATCGTGTTAGTTATGGTTGTGTAGTTCTTTGTAGTAAATATTATGGGTGTGGTTATATTGTTAGAATATGCGCTAGTTATTGTAAATATATTATCGACATTTCTCATATTGCGTCAAACTTGATTGGTGATTTGATACGAAAGATTTAAGGTTTTTAAGCGGAAATGACACTATACAAGTCATGTGTCCATATCCAATTCATAAATATTGTAAGAGCTAAAAGTCCAGAGCTCCCTGAAGCAACAAAACCTCAACATTCATATAGGTAGTTCCTCTTTGATCATGCTCCTGCTAAGCACTTTTTTAAAGAAATTAACCATTGAGAAGTAAAGTCTTCATCCTCCTTTTCAGCAGGTTCCAAGCATATCCTTGGGATGATTGTAAAACATGTGCTTCAGTTCATTGAACGTTCAGCTTTCCACATTTAACTCAGCTCCCAAGTTTTCTCATAAGGGAGTTGGGTGTCTTAGCATTCAGCGACTAAGTTGGACTTTAAACCCATCCTTTCAGTAGAGTTTAAAACCAAGTCTCTAGCTAGTCCCTTCGTCAAGTGATCAGCTAAGTTTTGTTGAGACCTCACAAACTTTATAGATACCACCACATTCATGATAAATCCACGAATCATACTATGCCTGACACCTAAGTGCCTAGACTTCCCATTGTACATTTAGCCAGGGCCGTCTTTTGGGGAGTGCAAGAGGTGCGATTGCACAGGGTCATCGCTTCACGAGGGCCACCAAATTTCTTGCACTTCTATTATATATATACACGATATGAGACTCGAGTTTAATTAGTTCATGCACTACTCATACATATGTATATTTTGTGTGTTTTTAAAGGCCTCTTTGTGGTAATGGCACGGGGCCACTAAAATCTACGTTTGACTATAAGACCTTGCTAATGTAGCAGCGCTATCACAACTGATAGATATAGGTGCTATAGGTTTGGACCACAATATAATCTTAAGGATCAGGTTTCTTAACCATTCAGCTTTCTTACCAGCAGCTGTTAAAGCTATAAACTCATATTCCATTGTTGAGTTGGTGATGCAAGTTTGCTTTTTGGATGCCCAAGAAATTGCACCTCCACCAAGCAGGACTACCCAGCCACTGGTAGATAAATTTTCTTTAGTATTGTTGATCCAGCTTGCATCAGTGGATCCTTCTAGAACTGAAGGATAGCCATTATATGTCAAACTTTAATTCATAGTTTTCTTCAAATACTTCAGTACCCTCTAAATTGCTTGCCAATGTTGAGTGCCAGGATTACTAGTGTACATACTCAGTTTACCCACTACAAAAGCAATATCAGGCTTTATACAATTCATGGCATACATCAGGCATCCAATCACCTTTAGAATAATGAAGTTGAGATACAACATGACCATTATTGGGCATCAGCCTCTCACTTGTATCCATAGGAGTACTCACTAGAGTACAATCAAAGTAATTAAATTTATGTCGTACCTTTTCAATATAATGAGACTGAGAAATTAATACTCTATTACTTTCATGTTTAATCCTTATACCAAGAATAACATCAGCCCCTCTCATGTCCTTCACGAAGAACCTAGATGACAAGAATTCCTTTGACAGGTCAACTTGAACTTGGTCAGTGCCAAAGATCAGCATGTCATATACATATAGACAAATGATGACTCCTTTACAAGATTCATCAAATTTACTATACACACATTTATCAGCTTGTTAAGCAAATAACCACTAGACGAAACCATTTCATAAAAAATTTGATGCCATTACTTAGGTGCCTGCTTCAGTCCATATAAAGACTTAATCAGTTTACACACCTTGTTTTCATTTTCAGGCATGATGAAGCCTTGAGTTGGTTCATATAGACATCCTCACCCAGTTCACCATTTAAGAAAGTTGTCTTCACATCCATCTAATGAATAATCATATTGTCAATTGATGCCAAAGCAATCAGAAGTCTTATGGTACTAATAGGTGCCACTGGAGCATAAGTATCAAAGTAGTCTATCCCTGAATTTTGTATAAAGCCTTGAATGACCAATCTTGCCTTAAACTTTTCAATAGTTCCATCTACCTTCAGTTTCCTTTTGAAGATCCATTTGCAACCAAGAGGTTTTCAACCTGGAGGTAGATCAACCAACACCCAAGTGTTGTTGCCTATGATGGAATTTATCTCATCATGAATTGCTTCTTTCCAGAAAGCAACATCCTGAGACTTCATTGCTTCATCAAATGTCATGGGGTCATCCTCAACATTAAAGAAATAGGAATGTTGGCCAGAGACCTTATCCTTTATTCCTTCAATTAAGTATAATTGAAATTCAGGTCCAAAATTCTTTGGAAACCTATTCTTTTTGCTTTTCTAAGCTCAGGTTCAGGTTGCTGAACCACTTCAAGGACCACTGAACCACCAAAGTCTTTAGTTCTATTTATCAGGGGCCTCTGACTTGGTCTAGGGGTTGATGAGAATCTATTCTCATCAAAGATAGCGTCTATTGATTCAATTATTGAGTTAATTAAAAACTGATTCATTAGGTTCAATGACATAGAACCTAAAAGCTTTGGAATGCTTAGCATATCCAACAAAGATGCATTCAATGCCTCTTTCACCTAAAGTTTTCAGCTTTGATTCAGAGAGTCTTACAACTATCCTACAACCTCAAACCCTAAGGTAGTTCAAGTTTAGTTTTATTTTAGTCCAGAGTTCATAAGGGGTAATCGTGTTTCTTTTATTGGGAACCTTATTTAATAAATAGCAACTGTTAATATAGCTTCACCCCAGAACCCTTGACTCAGTCCTGAGTAGGACAACATGGAATTAACCATTTCTTTCAGCAATTTATTTTTCCTTTCAGATATACCATTTTGTTGAGGAGTATAGGGGCACCGTTTCATGGATATACCAAACAACTGAAATGAGCAAAGTATTCATGTACTCACCTCCCCTATCATTCAGAATCTTTTGATCAGGGACCCTTGGTTGTAATTCAACTTTAGTTTTAAATACTTTAAATTATCTAACGCTTTCATACTTAGTATTAAAATACAATAATCATAGCAAGAACCTAGAAGCTTCATCAACAAATGTCACAAAGTATTTCTTATACCTAATGAGGGAGTAGCATGCAAATCACACAAATCACTTATAATAAGGGGTAATCGTGTTCCTTTTATTGGGAACATTATTTAATAAATAGCAACTGTTAATATAGCTTCACCCCAGAACCCTTGACTCAGTCCTGAGTAGGACAACATGGAATTAACCATTTCTTTTAGCAATTTATTTTTCCTTTTAGATATACCATTTTGTTGAGGAGTATAGGGGGCAGTCATTTCATGGATAATACCAACAGACTAAAAATACAAAGTATTCATGTACTCACCTCCCCTATCCGTCCAAAATCTTTTGATCAAGGACCCTTGTTGTAATTTAACTTTAGTTTTGAATACTTTAAATTTATCTAATGCGTCATCCTTAGTATGTAATAAATAAACATAGCAAAACATAGAAGCATCATCAATAAATGTCACAAAGTATTTCTTATTCTCTAATGAGGGAGTAGCATGTAAATCACACAAATCACTGTGGATTAGCTCCAAAACTACATTTTTACGTTTTACATTTTGAAATGGTTTCTTAGTTATTTTGGTCAGCATGCAAGTCTTACACTTTTTAGTGTTCATGTCAAAAGACGGGATTAACTCATCCTTAGACATATCTTGCATCCTCTTATAGTGGACATGGCTTAGTCTAGCATGCCATAGGGTTGAATCATTCAGTTTAGAGGTTGACATAAATGCTGAACCAATATTATCATTTACTATATTAAGCCTGAACATTTGATTACTCAAATAACCAAAACCAATAAACATATCATGTTTGGATAGAACAATTTATTAGATTCAATCACTTGTTTATAACCACAATTATTCAAAATACTACTTGAAATTAAATTCGTCCTAATATTAGGAACATGCAAAACATTAAACAAGGAAACAATCTTTCCAGAACTAAATTTAAGATCTACACAACCACGTCCATGCACCAGGGTTGTTGACTCATTTCCCATGTGAAGAATAGACCCATCATTCAGTGACTCATAGGTCTTGAACCAGCATCTATCTTTACACACATGTACTGTTGCTCCTGAGTCTACCCACCACGCAACATCATCATCCTACACAAAATAAGCCTTAGATACATATGTAACATAATAAATCTAAAGAGATTTATTAAACGTATTCTGACCTTTCAGTGAGTTGAAAGAACCATTCACTGAACCATTTGTGCCTAAACCATTAGCATTGTTACTAACTTTTCCACCTTCGCAATCCTTTTTTAAGTGTCCAGGTTTCCCACACTTCCAACAAGTCATTTTTAACTTATTGTTTGAATCAACTTTGGTGTCTTGATGTTTACGTTTGCCCCTATTATCAGTGTACCTGAAGCCGTTGTTATGCTCCACCATATTGACCACTAAAGGACCAACAACATTGTTGCTCCTTGGCTTGTCACTATCTTGCATCCTGAGGGACTCCTCAATACGCAGATGACTACCTAACTCAACAAGAGTTAATTCCTCCTTCTGATGTTTCAAGGTGTACTTGAAATCTTTTTAAGAAAGGGGGAGTTTATCAATGATACAAGAGACCTGAATAGCCTCGTCCATATTCATCTTATGTTGTGTAAACCTTCTAGGTATTTCAAGAAGTTCATTATATTGTTCCATAAATGGTCTTAAATTAGTCATTTTATAATTTGTGAAATTACTAACAAGAAACTTCTTACTTGATGCATCCCCAGCCATATATTTGGCTTCCAAGGAATCTCATAGTTCTTTGGAAGATTCAACATTTTGGTAAATATCAAATAAAGGATCAGGTATACCATTGAGGATTAAACCTCCGTAAACATAGTCATCATTTTCCCACTTGTTCTTTCTCTTGATATTTCCATGATAGCATTCTCACCATCTTCAGGAATGGGAGTAGTGAGCACATATATCACACTCATGCTGGAAAGCAAGAAATGCATCTTCTTCTGCCATCTCCAAAAGTCTACACCTTCAAACTTGTCAAGCTTGGCAAAGTTTGAATCCATGTGTTTCATAGCAGCAACAACCATTGATTATCACAAAATAATCTTCTTTGATTGTTAGATTTTATGAGCCCAGAACATGGTGAAGATAATCAATGCCTAAATAATTACCAATAAGGTTACCGAATATCACTTTAAGTCGTGTAATCACTTTCCAAAAAATATTATTCGACCCTATGTCTGGGTTACACGAATACTTCCTTGGGATAAAACCAAGTGCTTGTTCTTGTTTTAGGCACAAATCACGAACCATTCGCTTCTAAGTGTTTTTGTTTTCTTTATCCCTTTCATGCAAACATTGTGATCCCTATTAATAGTAGAGATTACTCAAAACACTATCCCATGGAATTATAATGATTAATTGGACCATTAATCATATCATAATATCCTCCATGATTGTCGGGATTAGTGGTTACACGACCCATTAAACACGGTCATTAAATGCAGTCAAACTGCCACTTGAATATGTCAAAGCTGTTATAAGTTAGTTGAATTCATTTTAGCTAAGTCATTACTTAAGTGTCCTAAACACTCATCAGCTAGCTTCCTAAGGAGTATGCCCGCTGAAGGTTCAAACTGAAAAAAGACCCACTGATGAGTTAGCCTACTGAGGATGAGTCCTCTAATGGATTACTCCCTGATGGTGTCCTTCAGCTTACTACTCAGAGAGTACATAGCTGAAGCCATCAGACTGATGAATATCATTCAGTTGCACTCACTGAACTTCATCAGTGACTTGAATTCCCTTTTACCACTATAAGAGTCAGGATGTTCAGTGACCTATGGGAGTACACTTCGTACCTCTAGTGCCATTATCTGGTATGACCTGAACCCACAATTGAACTAAATTTCCAACATTAGCCCCGATTAGGCCGGATTCGATGAACACAACAAGAAACAGGGGTCTAAGATGAATGGTTTTATGAATGATGTGATGGAGTTCAGAACAATTTTTTCGAATGGTCAACACCAAACAAAATGCAAGATGTGCTTATATGTGATACATTGAGAAATTGTGCTCTTTGATGTTTTACAGAAGCTTAGGATATGGAGTTCATAATTCATAATCACGGTGAAAGTAAAAAAGGATCCATATATTCTGTCTCTTGTGTGGCTGCTAGTTATACGTCCAACATGATCGAGGTAAATCACACAAATGCTCCACAAACACAAAGGGCTAATACTCGAACATGAGATCCCCATTTATAAAGTTGCATCGGCCCTTACCATCTATCACTCTTCTGAATATTGTCTCCTATAGTATCTTAACGGATTGATGTTAGGTGTTAACAGAATTATTTATATGTGGAAGAAAGTATTAGGTAATTTTTTATAAAGATTTAGAGTCTTAATTGAAAATTTGATAAATTAATTAAATCACTAAAGGTTTGTTTGTTTTGTGCTTAAAATTAACAAATCACTTTCTAGGAAAAGCCAAGAGGGAAGAGTTTCCATACTAAGTCCATGACTTAAATCATAATTTTACATATTTACCTTCCCACAGCTTTACATATAATCTCATGTAACTTATTTTTAGAGTATAAAAGTAATTTTCTTTAATTAATACACTTTATTCAGCACACAAAACAAACAGTGATATATCCATCTACAAACATGCATCATATATTTTTAGACACACACTTTAATTTTACAATACTTAGGGTGCGTTTGGTTCGTAGAGGGTTTCAGATTTGGTTTTAGATTTGGATTTGGTTTTGGGTTAATATTAATGATGGAGAAAGAAAAATTAAATGATATAAATGGGTATTTTATGCTAAAGATTTTATAAAAAATAATATTTTATAATAGTAATAAAGAGAGAAATAAAGTGTAAAGTGTGGTCCCACTTTAAAAGAAAGGCAATCCCTACCTTATTAGAGGGCACGATGTGGTGACGGCATTGGGTGCCAAACCAACGCCGTTGCCGACGTTATGATACCCGGATGCGGCTTACTTGCACGGCGTGGAAGCCCACGTTAACACGAAGACGCAACAACGTTGCTAGATTTGGAAAAAAAAGGACTAACGGCTACTTTTTAATATTTAAAAAAAATTGAAAAAACAATAGTTAACGGCTAGTTTCTGTTTGAAAAACAAAAAATTAAAAAAAATCCTAAACGGCTAGTTTAGTAAAAAAAAATAATCATTTTTTACCCACTATATATATCCCATTTCATATATATTTTTTCACACAACTTTCAATTCATACTCAATCTTTATACACATTCATTAGCAAAAAAAATGTCTGACTTTCCCAACGACGACTCTTTTTGGAACCTCCTTAATTCCGGTAACATCAATTCCGGGTCGACGTTGAATTCTCAATTCCTCGGGTTTTCTAGCCAAGCTCCGATGACTCCCGAGCAACTAGCTTTTTTACAAACTCAACAACAAGCTTTTGTTGAATTTCAACAAAATTTTCAAAACCAACAACAAAACCCACCACAAATCTCTATACCACAACAACAAAGCCAATCTTCAAATTCACTTTTACAAACCGAATCCCAACCAAAAAAGGCCGACTGAAACGCACGGCTAAAAAAGAAAAAGTAGCCGAACCGATTGGCGACGTTACTTTACGTTGGACATCAGACGAGGAAACGTTACTTGCAGAATGTTTCGTGGCCGTTTCAGAGGATCGTAACGTCGGGCGGTCTCAACCGAGGGACACCTTATGGTTTCAGGTTTTGAACGAATTCAATCGGTTGAATTTTCAAATACGTACCAAGGATATGTTGTCAAGCAAATGGAGTACGTTGAACCATCATTGCCAAAAGCTCAACGCAATCTACAAAAGGTGCAATCGGTTGAAAAAAATGGCGAGAACGAGGTTGATTGATGAAACGGGCTCGGGGCATTTATCAAGACGAGAATAAAAATAACTCGTTTAATCACGAAAAAACTTGGGCAGTTTTGCGAAAACACGCAAAATGGGACGCATCCGATCCCTCACCGGTTGATTTAACCGAAGACGAAAATGTTTTCGACGAACACGTTTCCGCGGTTAACACCGACGAGCTATTCGGTCCCGATGCAAGACCTCATCCCCCCGGTAAACAACGCCCCGAAAAAAACCAAATCCGACACATCGGCGAGCACCGGGGGGAGTAATTCGTCGTCCCAATTCGGTGAGTTTATGTCTCACGAGCTTCGTCTCAAACGGGAAGCCGCCGAAAAGGCTTTTGAGGTGTCGAAAGAAAAAGACCGGACGATTACGCGTTTGGAAGAGTTGCGATTTCTCGCCCTTAGCACGAAGGATTTGTCTCCCGACGACGCGTATTGGATCGAGTTGCAAAAAACAAATCAAAGACAAATTACGATCGCAAATGCCGAGGGATTCGAACCAAACCGACGACTCCGACGAGTAGTTTTTTATTATTATTCTCGAATGTTTTTTTATTTCCGTAATTTTTTTTAATTTACGAATGTATTTTTCTTTTATTTAGTATTGTAATTTTTATTTTTAATGAATGAAATGAATTTAATTATTTTTAAAATTTAGGAAAAAAAATAAGCGAGTCTCAAAAAGTGGTGTTATAGTGATGTTATAGTGTTATACATAGTGTTATAGTGATGTTATAGTCCTAAAAAAAATAAGCTAAAAAAAATAAGTGAGTCTCAAAAAAAATAAGTGAGTCCCAAAAGAATAAGTGAGTCCTAAAAAGTGGTTTTTTTGTAGGTGTTATGTGTTAAAGCTGACGTGACACTCAAAAAGTGATGTTATAGTGTTATAATACCTTGAGCTCTTAGATGTATTCACTTTTGATTAGATTCATTCCATTTCTTCTAGCTAAATCATAAAAAAAATAAGTGAGTCCTAAAAAGTAGTGTTATAGTGATGTTATAGTGTTATACCAAACATGCCTTTAATAAAAAAGCTAAACAAACAAGCCCTTAGTCTTTTTAAACTACGTACTTTAAGGAGTCCGTTTTATATGAAAAATTGAGAATTATCGTCGTAAATTCCTTAAGTTGGATTGGTCTAGTGCTATCAAATTGTTAGGACTGTCTCCTTATTTCCACAAACAAGTTTTTTATTTGGCTGGGTTTGGATCCAGTGCTATCTAGATCGACCGTAGTAGGGGTGTTGATTGGTTAGTTTCTTGTTCGGTTAGTCAACCTGAAAACCGAATTGAACCGAACCGAAAACCGAATTTGAATTCGGTTCGGTTCTTGGGTTGACCCGAACAACCCGAATTTCACTATTTATTTAAAAAAAAATTAATAATTACATAAATATTTAGTAAAAAAAAATATTTCAAGCATAAAAAAGGTTTTTTTATATTAGTATAAAATTTTAATTGTATTTATATATTTATATGAATTCAGTTTTCGGTTATGATTGTCAAACTCATATCCAACCCGAGAACCGAATTAGTAGTTCGGTTCGGTTTTAGCAAATTCGGTTCGGTTCGGTTTTGGCAAATTCAGTTCGGTTATTTCGGTTATTAATTCAGTTCGGTTGTTTTCGGTTCGGTTCAGTTTCGGTTTTCGACTTATTCGGTTTTTCTGCTCACACCTAGGCCGTAGTCCCATTTGTATAAGCAGAATTGTCATTATTTATTGGCAAATTTGGATAACCCGGAAAATTTAATGTTAAGCTTGTGAGATTAGCTTATAAGCTGTAAATATAACTTTGTAATATCGTGGACTAGTCGACAAAAAAGTCCGAAGCATATTTACTAAAAATTTGGTCTAATAAATCCAAAAGCTTAGAAGAAAAATACACCTACCCTTCATAGGTTTTCAACAACATCCATCCTATCGAGTGTTTTTTGCACTTTTGCTTGCATTTCATTCAATTGTTCAAATTCAATGCACAACCAAATTTTTATTGTTAGACACTTGCAATAAATACACGAATTTTGCATGATACATTGGGGCGTTTGTAGTCATGGCAACACATCAATATACGTGGTGAATATGTGTGACAGAATGTAAGTAAGATTACACATAAAAACAGTTGCACACAGACTGCAACATTTCATTAATTATCAAACAACACAAAACAAACATAATAAGCGGTACACACTGACCACCTTCTAAACAAGCTGTTATTTCTTTCACTAACTAACATGCTACCATTAAACCACCTAGCTAGCGCGTGTAGTTCACGCGCCACCTCTTTTCCTCCACCCAAAAAAAACAGAGGAAAAGAGCATACACACATAAGACATAACTCCTAGAAGTTAAAACATAACATGTCAAAATGAGCCTCTCTAATACGAGCTCATTTTGTACAAGTTTTCTTAATGTAATGTCTAAAATTGTCCGCCTGTAAACGTCTGGCCGAAAGACCAGCCGTTTGGGACGGCGTTGTTGCAAATAACTGTGCGGCCATCACTCGTGGTAACTTTGAAAGATAAGGCTTGCCCATCGAGGTTGGAGTTGCTTTGCCAGTTTTGGCCCCAGTTTCGCGACATTGGTACCCATTTTGTTTTAGTACCTTTGATTGCTACTGCTGTTACGTCCCCTGCTCCTCCTACGTTTGTTATTAGTACTAAGTTGAAATATGAATGTCCGTTAACTGTGAATCGTATACCTCCTTTCTTAATGCATGGTACCCTGTGGAATACAGACACAAGATGTTTTTAAGATTCGTAATTTGATTAGCACTTTGAACTTTGTAAATATTTAATAAAAATATATGATTATCTACGTTTGCTTAGATACATCTGAAACCAACGTTCAAGTCATAGACACGTGTGTGAGTATTTGAAGCTATAAAATTTGTTGCTTCTAAATATTTGTACTTTTTCTGTGTGAATTATGAGTACTTCATTTGTTTTTGTAATAAAAGAAGTAAAGAAGGTATATATGAGAACATGGGGTTTAGAAGCTTTTTTGTCTTGATTAGTAAGACCACGTAAAAGCACCCACAATATTGCTTTAAAGATCTTTACAATTTTACTGAAATGTCACGGCTTATATATGTTGCCATTTAGAAAAAGTAACATCCACAAGATAGCTTTAAAGAACTTTATCTTCTTATAGTAAAATTAAGTTGAGCAAGGAACTTGACACCATTGTTTGAAAAGCTTCTCCTTTTCCATACGGAACTTCATGATTTTTGACCTTTTTTGCATGTACTTAAAACAAGATATAACATCCACCAAATTTGTTTATAAAGCTTTTTCGGGTTCTTTGGCTTTTCGCATTTAGATAAATCAACAAGTAACATCCACATGTCTGCTTTAAAGAACTCTGTATATTTTTATAAAAAAGATTAGTTGTGATAGGAAAGCCTTATGCATATTAAGTAATTAACTTAAGAAATTTTGCATGTAATTAGTACCTCTTGTACTGCACAGGAACAATTCCAGCTCTATATTGAGCAATTTGCTGAAATACAGGCTGAGAGAGATCAAAATGTTGCTGGGGAGGGTTACACCATCCTCCTGCATTATTAGGCAAAGCATTGTTTGGAGGGCAGAAATTAGTGGCAGTGACTACTATTGAACCAGCGTGGCACCATTTTGGGTCACCAACACATTTGATTTCAAAGCAAGCTCCACAACTCATCCCATTGTTGAATAGTGCTGTACTTAGTGCTGCTGTGTTTGTTCCATAACCTTGACTATATAAGTTACCATAACCACAAGCCCCACCTACATAATATACCCCCACAGTGTCATTAGCATTATAAGTTACCATGGGAAGACATTTATGTATGTGACATAGGTGGTTTAAGTTAAAAAAGGTACTAAAATAGTGTACTTAATTCTATACCAGAGAAATTAAAAACATTAGGTAAAAGGTTAAAATTTTCTTACCCATAGTGCCAGAAGCATCACCACCTCCATAAAAGGTAGCATGAGCATCCACCCAACCTCCATTGTTCCCTTTAACCATAGAGACCATTGACAAAATACCCACAACCAAAAGCCCAATTGGAGCCATTATTCCTACACAAATTAAACAAATGTTAGTGAAACATGCAATCTTTAAGCTTCAAGATTCTTTTATAATAAAAACTTAAGAAACTAATAAAGGTTTTACCTTTTGAGAAATGCATGGAAGAGCAGTGAAGGGTGATGTAAATGAAAGTGAAGAGTGGGGTGCAATGTCAAGGAAGTTAGGGTGTGAATAAATAGATGGTTGGCAGGGGCAATTAAGTAAAAAGCATGTTGCTCGTATAAGTTTTCATATTTAGTTTTGGAAAATAAACACGTTATAATAAGTGACATTTTCTTTGGTGTAGGTGTAGCAACATGAAATCGCCAGGTGCTAGTGGGGTATGTGAAAACAAGCAATATTGCATCAAGACAAAATCAACAGGCTAGCTTTTGTTACAAAACAATACTGTACAAGTTAAAAATAACCAAACTGTTACTGTTACTGTCATATACTGTAAATAAAAGTGTTACACTTTTGACTACCTATGTTTACTCACTTCTATAATTAAGAGTAACACTTAGTTACTTTAGGTCACATGTTTAAATTGGTCTAAATCTTAGTAATAATGCTGGATGTGTACCATTTTGACCAATGTTTTAAAACCCGGTTTTTTAGTTGATCCGGTTTAGTGACTGGTTCACCGGGTCACCGGTTCAACCGGTTGGACCGCCGGGTCAAACCGGTTCTATACATATGTATATTTTTTTTCATATATTTAATATGTAGTGTGATATAATCTCATAATTTATCTTACATTCAAATGAACCGATAAAAAAATATTGAGTCGTTACTCATTAGCTTTAGTTTTTTAGTTATATATTTATAAAATCATAGCAAATATTTGTAAAAACAATTAACTCATTATTACAACTTATAATAAACTATAAGAAAAAAAATATTAGTGGGTGTTTTAAGTTATTTTTGACTATATTTTAACTAACACTAGTCATCATCACTTTAATTTATCAATAAAAGCATAAAAATGTTTATGAGAAAAAAGTTTTTGTTATATTCTTTTGAAAAAGGTCACGGACCGGCTGGGTTTATCAACCCGGGTCAACTAAAAACCGGCGGTTCAATCCGGTTCACAAACAAACAAAAACCCGGTCACACCGGTTCACGGGTCAACCGGTTCAACCGGCCGGGTCAACCCGGGTTTTAAAACATTGGTCCCATGTGGGTTATCCTCTGATGATGCAGGTGACAAGACTTGTTTGGTTTTCTCGTTGGCAACAATGGTTGGAAACAGGCAACTCCACTCATGCTAGGAATCGTAAAATATAGGATAGTAGGAAAGATTAAAGGATGATTTTGACTCATCATATGCATTCATTGCATTCTAACTAGAGTACTCTGAGACAATGGTCATTCAATGTTATCCACCGGACTACAATACTCTCTACTCTTTCACACTTACGTGCGATAGATTCGTTAAGTTGTATAGATTTGATATGGATAAAGATCCTCTCATGTTCAAAATGAACATGAGAGGTAATGTTTGAGGTTATTGTGAGGAGGAGAAAAAAAGTGGGTCATCCTTGTAAGATTTTTATTGTATTTTATGTTAGATATGCACTCACACAACTTGAACATTACCCTCTCATGTTCATTTTGAACATGAGAGGATCTTTATCCATTTCATATTTGTTGGGTATTTTCTTAGTTCATGGGGATTAAGAGCCCAACACATTGGGGCCCATCTTTGGCCCATTTAGTTTTTATTTAGGGCATCCTTATGCTCATTATAAAGTGTGGAAATAAACAGGTGAGGAGAAGAAAAGAGGGCAAAAGGAAAAAAAATATCGGAGTTCTTATCAACCCATAAACCCATAATATAGCTTTACAGTGTTTCATCGATCCCCAGGAGAGTTGCCACAGTCGGGTTCGTCACGATTTTTAGGGACTGAAGCTTCCTTGCCATTTAACAGGAGGTTTTGTCCAGTTGGGATCTTGATTTTGAGGCCTGGAAGTTCTGTTTCTTTCCCGGGGCATTTGCAAGTTGTTTGGTGATATTTTTCTCTTTATTGTTATTTGTTTTGTTGCACATAATATCTTGAATTGATTCCAAAGATTATGGTGATTGTTGTATGCCTTGGTGTTATTAGAGAAGACTTTGTGTACGCTCTTGCTTGTTAGTGGATTTAAGCTCGGCAAATAGGTGTCCCGTGGTGTGGTTTTACCCACTTTGGGGGTTTTTACAACTTAAAAGCTTGGTGTTCTTGGGTTGTGTTGCATTTGTGTGTTTGATTATCTTTAATTCCTGATGATTTGGTTGGATTTGATTTTGTTTGGGGGCTGGTTGTTAGCAGTTGCTTTTAGTTTGCCTATTTGTTTACTTTCTCATAGGTTCATACGGGTTTGGGTAATTGCTGTCAAACGAATGTTTTGCTTCCGCATTTGTGTTTATACCGTTGTGACCCATTGCACTTTACCCGTCAATATTCTCGTAACTCTTTGATACCACTAGAACAATTTTATCTTTCTAAGTACTCTAGTACATTGTCAATTCGACTATTCTATGATTATTTATAAGATAACCTAAAGATTCTAAATTTGAGTATCATAATACTTGGTAGTAATCTGGATCTTAAACAAAACAACAAGAGTTAGGATGGTTAACAACATTGGAAGCAACAATCGAAAGATAGGGTAATGTGCAAGCAAGTTTCATAGGGAAACCAATAAAAACTACAAATGTTGACTTTGAAGAGTCAACTACAGCTTTCAAATTCACATGGGTCCAAGCCTAACTATTTCGAAAGATGTGATTTTAGTTTCATAAATGAGACCATGGACTTTGGTTCACGGTAATCAGAGATAATTGTCGTCTTTCTTGGTTTAAATCTTTCAATTAGACTTATTTGTTTGCATCTTACTAGTTTATTTCTTGCTTGTGAACTACTACTAATGTTTTGGCACCATGGTATTTCATTGGGGGTGGGTTTGCACTTTTACAGTTTGCCAGCTTGATTTGTGCTTCTCGTGGCCTAGTATGTTGCATGCATTCGTCATTTTGTCATATGGCTTGTTACAATGGCAATGCCTAATTCCGTTAAAGCTGTGTCTGAATAGTTAGGATGCAAACAATCATATCTTTGTTTGAGGATAGAAAGATTGTTTTAATGAAAATTTCCGACTAGTATGTGTGTCATATGGGCTGATTGGTACATATAATCCTGTTAAAAAAACAAGTGATTTACTTTTTAATACAAGTTTAACCTTATTCGATCGTAATTGAGTAGATATTATTATAAGCTCTATTGGGTTTTTATTAGATGGGTTATCGACGAAGTTCTCAAAATATTTGAGTTAAACAAATCGTGGACACTTGACACTTGTAATACATGCGTAAGGACATATTTGCACACCCTTGGTTTTGTACTACTCCGTATATAGGATGAAAAAAAAGAATTCACAATAACATAGAGGCTTGATGAGTGCGTTTCGTGGAAAGCTAAGAGAATTTGGAAGCGGTGAGCGATAAAAAAATTAATTCTCGTTTGACATGCAACAAGTAATTTTATTTTATTTTTAATGGTTGTTTTTCTAACACTTTATAAAGTAGTATTTAGAAACGTTGAACATTTATGTGTTATTTACTTATTTTACACATTATAATTACACATACAAATATGTTGTCAATCATCTTTATAAAAGAAAACAGTTACAACTTATAGCAACTACTATATTGCTATTTTTGCCAAACACCTCCAGTATATTTTCAATCCATGACATCTCAAATGACGAGAGAGTGAGTGAATAGTTGGGTGCTACTTTACAATTAGCCTCGGCGACATGATTCTTAGTAGGCTACGGGGAGAAAAGTTCTCAAATTTAGACGCATATCCTCTAATATAAATGGATGTGTGTCGCTGAATTGCATAAGCTTAACATTAATGTGCGTCTGGAACATAATCTTAACCACGTCTTTCACAAATTCTCATCATGTGAGACAACCCGCAACATGACGTGTAAAGTGTAGAAAAAGACATGTTGTATTAGATGATTACTCCCTCCGTCCCACATTAAGTGTCCACTTGACTTTTTCAAAGTCTTTTTTCTTCAACTTTGACCTTAATGATTTCTTCTTATGTTATATGATACTTGATGCAAGATATATGAATGGATAGAGTTTTGAATATATTTTTCGTTGGTATAATTTTCGTTCAATATTATATAACACAAACAAAAATATTTATGGTCAAAGTTGATGAAAAAAGACTTAAAAGATTCCATTGTGAACACTTAATATGGGACGGAGGGAGTATTAGTTTGCCCAAACCTAATTGTGAGTTTGCCCAAACCGAACCGGAACCGTACCGGTTCCGTACCGAAACGGTACCGAATCCCGGTATACGGTACGGGACCGGTACCATGATTCGAGTAAAAAAAAAAATCGGGACCACTAGTTCGGTACGGGACCGGTACCAAATCGGGAAATTACCGAAAAAAGGGAAAAATCATCGATTTTCCGGTACCAGTACCCGAATCCCGTTCGGTACGGTACCTCACACAGAAATCCAAATTTTCTTATTCTATAATTAAGATGTTATAGGCTTACAACTATTATCACAACAATGCAATCCTTCAACACAATCTTCTCGGAAACAAAAAAACAACACATATCCACCCAATGCAAAGTGAAATTCCAGCCTCTAACTACTGGCTCAGTCATACACTACCGTGTTGGCGATACATCCCCCTGCAAATCCGTGAAATCGACAAACCTAAGTCGCGCACCCAAGAAGTTTGGAAATACGTACATACTTGTAGCATTATGACCTGAACGGTCATAAAAAAAGCACAAATGCAAGTTCTGCTTTCCATTTCTTTGCGGATTCAGGTTCCATACACGACGTTGATGAATCATATTAGTCATACCTCATTGTGAAGATACTCAAGGCTCAGCAAATCAGAACCCAGAAAGCGGGTCAAATCGACGATAGGGTCCGAGATGGGCAAGTTTTCATTGTACAATCGGATTATCTACGTGAACAATTTGCGGGTTGGTGATTCAAAGAGGTTACCATTAATAAGCCACATCGACAAAACGAACAAACAACGAGAGTGTTCCAGAAACACTATGCAAACCGCGCTACACTCATGTAAGTCTTCTTAAGCCGCTTAAAACGAGAAGCTATGAAATTATAGGTAGCGGCTAAACAAGCAACAATTGATGGTTTTGCTAACTTAAATACTATTATATGTTTGTATTTCCTACAATGATTGATATTTCCTATAGGTTTATAAAAAAAAAACAGCAACCGTTCTTGTCATCAAACTTCTTTGTATTATTTCGATTATTGTAGTATTTCCTATATGTTAAAAAAAAAAAAAAAAAAAAAAAAAAAACAACCAAACTGACCAAGACCGTTTTTACAGGTTAAACGTAACCGAACCGTTTTCCAAACCGTCAAACCGGTTCGGCATGGAACCGCTACCCAAACCGGTCCTAAACCGTTCAGGTTTCGTGCCGAACTGGTTTCGGCTTCCAGTTGACCTGAAACTGTATCCTGATTGACTCAAACAACCGAACCGTACTTGGTTAACGACTTTGCGCACCTCTATTCAAAGTTGCTGGTTGGAAAAAAAGACTTAAAAGATTCCTTTATGGTCAAAGTTGATGAAAAAAGACTTAAAAGATTCCATTGTGAACACTTAATATGGGACGGAGGGAGTATTAGTTTGCCCAAACCTAATTGTGAGTTTGCCCAAACCGAACCGGAACCGTACCGGTTCCGTACCGAAACGGTACCGAATCCCGGTATACGGTACGGGACCGGTACCATGATTCGAGTAAAAAAAAAAATCGGGACCACTAGTTCGGTACGGGACCGGTACCAAATCGGGAAATTACCGAAAAAAAGGGAAAAATCATCGATTTTCCGGTACCGGTACCCGAATCCCGTTCGGTACGGTACCGGTACCACTAATTTATGCTCGGGAAAAAATCGGTACCACTAATTCGGTACGGTACCGGTACGGGACCGGTACCGTGCTCATCCCTATGTAACACACAACACAATTCAATAACATTGCTATTTTACATGGTATCATAGCAGAGAAAGCGAAAATAACGGGATCCCACCGGATCGCTGGCTAGTAGCCGATGACCAAATGATAGCAAATTTTGTTGGTGAATCTTACCTAAAGTTGTGATACCATGTAAAATAAAATAAAAAATTATTCATCGAATGTCTTACATGTGAGTTTTTTTTTTAGAATGGCGATTTGTTCACAACTTATACCACATATCTCCTTGAACCCACAACCTTTAGATTGATGAGGAACTCACATACCACAATGATACCCTTGATGGTCAACTGAGCTAGCCAGTTAGTTTTTATATGTGAGATATTATATGTATTTATAATAAATGGATAGCTTTAACAATAAGCAAAATAATCAAAACACTAAACTTAATGGACATATCGAATATAGAACTGAAATTGGTGAAATTTACTATCATTAAGAGTGGATATATTGCGATATGAATATATGATATAAGCTTGAAATACAAGAAGATGTCTCTTTAGTTGCTAGCGAATGTTGCCAACAAAACTCGATCAGTTTAACAAATCTCTCTAAGATCAAGTCATCGTCCACCACTTCGCTGGTACATATTATGGCAATCATATAGCTAATTTGATAATAGTTTTTCTGAAAATAATAGATTTTGTAACTTTAAGGTTAATATAATCAAACCGAAACCGGTAACTAATATAATCAGCAACCGCTTTATCGGGGAAGATACGTTAGTCAGTTTATAAAGTAATGGGCAAGACATGTTTGCATCGGGAAATAACTCCACTTTATTCTTTGTGGTATTTTTTTAGTTTCATTAACTTTAAGGTAACTAAATGTAAATATTTGTGTTGCTCATTCACAATGACGGTCAACATAAATATATTTTTCCACTGAGTTTGACTTAAGTTCAAGTTTCGAAGCCATTATTCTTACATGATGTGGAAGAAAAACCGTAGAAACCGTTTCCTGAATACCATGATCGAATCATATCCAATACACGATAATATTCTATTAGTTTAGTGTCGTGTTTGCCCGGACGTTGCGGATGTTGCTGTAAGAGCCGAGCCCGTGCATTTCAAAGCTCGAGCTCGTTTCGAGCCTCATATTTTGAGCTCGAGCTCGGCTCGTGAAACAAATCACAAGCTCGAGCTCTGCTCGGGCTCGAGTAATTTGTATGACGTGTTGGAGGAAATAAAGCTCAAATGAAACTAGGCGCGTTAATAACGCTAGGCTTGAGCTCGTTTATACATAATTATACGTATACACAATATATATATATATATATATATATATATATATATATATATATATATTTATTATAATATTTTATATATTAGGTTTTCGAGCAAAATTGATTCATATTTTTTGATTTGATTCACAAGTAAACATCATTATTAGTGATCAATGCTATAGATCACAAAATTTGATTCAAAAATTATTGCTAAAATAAAGTTATGGTAATGATTCTTTAAATTTGTATAGAAAATTCTGTTATTTTAATTATATTGCAATACGTTGAGATTTTTTAACATTGAATTCAAATTTTTTTACACATTTTGAATTTTTCACATTACTTTAAAATGAGTTTTACGATTGGAAAAAAACTTAATCATAGTTATATATCTATCTTTTTGAAATCCTTATCAATTTCTCAATATAAAAACTTTCTCACGTCCGGATTTTTATTTATATATATATATATATATATATATATATATTTATATATATATATATATATATATATATATATATATATATAATATGCCGGTTTTTCTACATGTGACCACCAGGGGCACTTGTTAAAGGTGGGGGGGCTCAGGTTATGTAGTCAAGCCTGAGGTGTCGTCAGCATGTGTTGTGGGCATATTAATTAATGTTTAATATATATAATAACTGCATGACTCAATCAGGCTGTCTTTTTGTGTGAACTAAGCTTGGGTTCTCACCTTATCATGTGCCCCTGTGGCACATGTTAGAAAAACCATATATATATATATATATATATATATATATATATATATATATATATATATATATATATGTGTGTGTGTGTGTGTGTGTGTGTGTGTGTGTGTGTGTGATAAAGATCAAATAAAAAGACAAATATTCGTGAGAAGGATAAAAAGTTTTTTTTTTTTAAAGTTCTTAAAAAATTCTGAAAAAAATCCACAAGATCGTGTATGTTTGTGCATGAAAAAGTTGTAAAGGAAGTTTTTCTAAAATTGGATAATTTTGCCGAAAACAAATTATGAAAAAAAACGTTTGTGCATTAAATCGCTTTTTTGTGCATCAAAAATTCGTTTTTGTACCCAACTTCTTTTGACTTTTTGCATCAAAATTTTATTGCGCATCAAACTATAACAAGTCGAAAATTTTGTGCATAATTTTTTTTTTTTGCGCATTAAAAAAACGTATAAAAACTCAAAATTAGAAAAACTTCTTTTACAAAAGTTTTATGCACCAACATACCTGATTTAATGAAATTTTTTTAGAATTTTTCGAGAACTTTTTTAAAAAAAGTTTTCTTTTTATTCTTTTCACGAATATTTGTCTTTTTATTTTAACATTCCTCTATATATATATATTTTTAAAAAAAGTTTTCTTTTTATTCTTTTCACGAATATTTGTCTTTTTATTTTAACATTCCTCTATATATATATATATATATATATATATGTATATATATATGTATATATATATGTATATATATATGTATATATATACACATATATATGTATATATTACCATAGGCGGAGCCACTTGAGGACCAAAGAGGGCTATGCCCCCAAGGATTTTTCGTATTGACATTAAATACCCTTACACTAATAAACAATTTACATTGTAAACCATAGACTTTAAAGATAAATAATGAATTGACCCTCCCAAGTTTTATAATTTATGCTTCGGCCCTCTTAAGAAAATTAGGCTGGCTCCGCCACTGTATATTACATTTATGTATTTTAGGGCTCATTTAGGCTCATGATCCTAATTTATCTTTATATATGAAGCTCGGGCTCGAGCTCGGATATTAAATGAGCCCAAACTTAGGCTCGAACTCGGGCACGAGCTCGTTTTGGCTCGGCTTTTCCGAGCTTTTTATCAATCTAATCGTAAGCTTTTCACAAACGGTTCGACTCGTTTCCACTACTACTAAAATTACACAAATTTCATATCAACTATTACTCGTATATTTTAAGTTATACTGATTAGGGTGTGGTAATAATGCACCATCAATTTAGAAGGAAAACGCTCTAACCTCTCTCTAGAAAATGGGGATCTGGCCTCTCTCTATAAAAGGGGATCTCACTACTGCTTTCACAAATCTAATCGTCCCTTCCAATAAATGAATCTGCTACTCCTTGAGGATCAATTTATAGTAGAGACAATTTAATTGTTCTCTCATCAACACCGTCGCTTCTCCCTCGCTTTACCATGACTCGATCTCTAAAAACCTAGCATCTCTACTACTCCAATTATCACATATCCATCGCCACCTCCAGTTACACCATCCTCTCCCGTGGAAAACCCCTCTATTCCCAACTCCTTCTGGAGCCACCACGCGCCTCCACGCGCAGGTGGATATTACGGTTTGATTTCTTGTTGTGGTTATCTGTTCAGGCGACTTCCCGGCATCGTGGTCCAACACCTCCGACAAGTGGAGGTTCCCCTCACTGCCCCGAGTCAGATCAAGATAATCCTGTCGTCACAGCAGCCTCCGGTCTCTGGTGTCACACCCCTAAAATCGGACGGCAGCGGAATAGTAACATTGGGGTGCGACTTCAAGGCACAAGGGACAAAGTACAAGTCACAGAAAACGACTCTAAGTGAGACGTTTTGAAAAGTCGGTTTAACCATTCGATGATTTTTTATAAATATCAGAGTTTCATTAGGTCCCATTAGTAATGTGTTAGAAACATTTTTAAAACGTTTATCGAATGGTACTCAAAGTGTAGAGCCTTCAAAAATATATATCCGCGCGACTCGAATGCTCCCAATGCTCCACTAGCAAAATAGTAACCTGAAAATACATGCTAAAACGTCAACAATAATGTTGGTGAATTCATAGGTTTAAGTAAAAAGCAGTATTGAAATAATTTAAGAAATATTTCAGAAGAAAAGTAGCGTTACAACATTTAAAAGTGTTATTTCCGAAATCCATCCGAAATCCAAGTAGTGATTTAATAAATCTAGTAATGTTCAGTAGTGGACCACAAGATCGAAGTAATGGTGGACTAAGTACGTATTCCGAAGTCCAAAACAAGTAAGGTAGACAAGGGAAACACATTCACCAAGTCTAAATATATAACAGGTATTATTGCACTAAGCTCATGACCCCGAAGCCTTAACTAGATTTGTGCCCCAATCAGAATATAGGATGCTTGCCAACAACCTAACACCTCTCAATGTTAAATGCACCCGATCAAACTAGTGACCCAAGTAAGGTGGGGATTGTCAATCCCGATAGATCTATCCACAACACTCGCGCTTACTACAATAGCAATTAACGGTTCATGATAAGTAGGGACTTCACGGCAATAAGGTAACTTAGCAATAATATTCAGGCAGTAATCTGGATAGCATACACTTTGTAAACACTTGTGTCCGTAGTAAAACAATCATGTCTAAAATTCACGGTTTCAAATATAGGTATTCACGATCTCAAATCATGTAGTAAACAAATCAAACTTAGTAAAAATAATCATGTAACGCTTACGTATAGAAATCAATAAGTTTATGTAGTAAAACGAGCATGTATTCCCCTCGCGGGTTTATAAAACATTGAAAAGATTGAAATGCGAGACTATGAACTCACCTTGAGTGAATGAGTGATCGAGGTATAACAGAAAATGCGTCGCGATAAAGACGCAAAGCAACCTAATTAAATATAGGTCGCATAAGTACTACGTACTATGAAATAAGAAATACCGTATATAAGTCTATATAGCTACATCACCATCTAATTGTGTTTGTGAAATAATATTTAAATTGCATTTGCTAAATATTATTCGTGTATTTGAACTCGTATAATCGAATATATAATTCAATCGCCTTCGTAAAATAATATTTATAAAGGTTAAGACGTGTATAAATGTTATATAAATGATTCCAAAATGTTTCGCAAAAATTTATAAAAAAAACGAACCAACACTATTCACCTCAGGAAATAGTGCACAAGTTAGAAAATAGTGCGTAACTTTCTCGTTTTAAGCCCGTTTCTTACGTTTCTTATGTCCACGTTTTCGTATTAAGACGACGTATCAAAATTTGACATTTTCCTATTTTTAGTCCTCTGATGAACAGTGATTTTACTGTTCATACCAGTTATTTTTATAGATTAGTTATCGTAAAACCCGTAAATGTCGTATTTTATTCGTTATAGCTCCGTTTTTAGTGTTTCTTTCGAGCACGTCTTCGTTATTGAAAGTTCTATTTATTTATGATGTTTTTCAAAAATAAATACCTCTGATGAACAGTAACTTTTTATAAAATTATTTTTATAAAAGTATTAATTATCGTATAACTCGTAAATTACGTATCTTTTTCGTTATAAGTCGGTTTTTCGAGTTTCTTGCCTTTTTAGAATCGTCATGAGATGTAGTATTTTTATAAAATATAAAATCCATGCTTAAAATTTCGTGCCAAAACAGTCCCGAAATATCATTTTGAGTTTATTTACATAACTTTGTTTTTATATACTTTGTAACTACAATATTTACCACAATTCTTCCATATCACTTAATATACTATGTCATACATATATTAAGGTCCATAGTCCATATTTGTTTGTCCATTTGTTCATGGTAACAAGTCCTTAACACTTATTTGATCATAACCTCATTATGTAAACTTTTAGTTAACTAGTTTGTACATATACTTTTATACATAAACCAACATGGTACAATACTTGTATTTCCATCATGACATGATATTAACAACTATTGTAAAAGTTCATAAAACCATGGTTACAAGTATAAATCCATTTTACAAGTTAAATATATCCTAATGGTGATTTTGCTACATAGGACATTATATACATACAAAATCATGAAAATGAAAAGATAAGGGCTCTTAGATAACCTTAGGGTGATAAATGATGATGAGAAATATAATCTAAACCCTTGTTTAGATTTTTAAACCAAGCTTGTAAGATTAGAAACCTTAATTTTAAACCAACCCTATTTTTGCTTCAACACCTTGATTAACCCTCTTAAACACTTAACCAAGACTTCAAATCTTCATGGTAGGTCTTAGATATGATGTAGGTATGTGTGTAAATGTGTTAAATAAAATTTTGTACGGATTGAGTGTGTGTTTGATGTTTGCCGTGAGCTAGGAGGGGGAAAAGAGAGAGTTTTGTTGTTTTCACTTTAACAAATGAGGTATGTATGTGTTAATTTCTTAGCTAAGGTATTATATACCTCATGACTAGTCAAAGGCTTCCATTAGAAGTAGTCAAAGTTCAAAGAGACAATGGGAGTGAAATTGGGAAGTCTTTGGTTTTTGTTTCCTAAATGTGTAGAGCATTTCATGATATTAAGGAAGGTGTTTTCAAAATAATATATCTTTTTGATATTTCCATCTCTATAAACGTCCATACATGTATATAGATAAGAGAATTATATAAATTTTGAGTATTGGGTATAAAAGTGAGTATTTGTTGAAGCGTAGAAAAGTTTTGGTGCTTCTGGGTATGCCTAAATGTATTAAATTGCGAAACGTAAATGTTTTACGCAACCAATAAAATAAAATATAATAAGATTATTATTACTTTTGTAAAAATAATATATTGCTTGTTTGACGAAAACTTTAATTCGTTTGGTGTCCGATTTTGTTAAATGGTAATTTTTAACTTACGCGATTTAACTTAACTATTAAAATTAAAAGTAAACGCGTACGATAAAAGAAAAAAATAAATAGTGAAAAATGACAAAATGAATGACGTCATAAAATGACCTGAAAATACGGAATGTTACACAATCCACACCTCGTAAATTACTATCCCTATCCAAACACCACGTTTAAAAGTTACAACCTTAACATCACATGTAACAAAACGCGAATTATACCAAAATACAAACAAACCTTCGGCGGACGGGACGACATCTGGTGGTCCGGCTGTGATGGTGGTGGCAAAAACGGCGATGCTCCGGCAATGGCAAGCTTAAACACTTCCTACACAAACAAAAAAACCCAAAAACATAAGCAAACCAAACATACCCAAAAATAAATTGACACAAATTTACCTAAAAGCAAAAAAGTAACGGTGGTGGTTTCGTGTGCACATAGGTGCGTGTGTGGTGGGGTTGAAGGTGGTGGCGGTGGGTTTGAAAGTTGAAGGTGATTTGTGGGGTACAAGCAGTTTTTGTGGGGAGCAATTAAGATAGCTATGTTATTTTATTTAGTTTAATATAGAGGGGAAAAAGATATAGAATATTTTGGCGGCGAATTATTTGACGGGGAAAAAGAGATATTTCATAAAGGATTTTAATTATAAATATAAATATTTTAATTAAGTATAAATAATTTAAAATAATTTATATATTATTTTAATTAATTATAAATAATTCAAAAATGATTTCAATTAATTATAAATAAATTTAAACTAATTTAAATAAATAAAAAATAATTCAAATAAATTACAAATAATTTAAAATGATTTAAATTAAATAATAATAATTTATGATTTAGATAAATTAAAAATATGGTTGAAGTTAATCGTAGTAGATCAAGAAGAAATTAGCCCATAAGTAATGAATCCTTATATAATAACCAGTATATGACGCTCGGAGGGATTAAATGAGAAATTAAGAAGTACACCAAAATCAGAGTGATCAATAGTTTATTTAACAAACCGAATATAAGGTAAATGATAAAGACGTCATAATGAATAGACGTAAGAGAACGAAATCATAGTCCTAGAATAAGAATACTCCTTATCATAGTAATAGTAGTAGGATGGCATAAAGAGAGCATATAAAAGTTACCATGTGAGCAAGCTCGCGCGGATAATCGAAAAAATACAATGATAGACTCTAAATTTTAGAAAAACAAGGTCATATCTAGGTTTGAAAACGACCTAGTTCTTTATGACCTCAGCTTGAGGTACCATCTTAACACCCCCAAAATCGGGTCGCAGTGGAATGGTAACAATTGGTGAGCTACTTTCATAGTCCAAACGCACAAGCACAAGAACCGACCTCAAAAGAGACATTTTTATAAAATGTCACATTCAATTAGTAAAAATGTCCAGAGTACAACAGTTCTTTATAATGTAATTAAAAACCAATTGTCAAAAACGTTTGTCAAATATACCACTAGTTATTAAGCCTTGAAAAAATATAATCCGCAGCTGACTCGAAATGCTCCCAAGAGCTTCCACTAGCAAAATAGTACCTAGAAGATAACAGAGCAAAAAACGTAACAGATAATGTTGGTGAATTCATTAGGTTTAAAAGTAAAATAGCAAGTATTGAAAAAAATTAAGAAATATGTTCGTAAAGGAAAAGAAGCGTTACAACATTTAAAGGTATCAATGTGTCCGAAATCCAAGTAGTGATTTATAATCTAGTAATGTTTCAGTAGTGGACCACAAGATCAGAAGTAATGGTGGACTAAGTACGGTATTCCGAAGTCCATAAACAAGTAAGGTAGACAAGGGAAACACATTCACCAAGTCTAAATATATAACAGGTATTATTGCACTAAGCTCATGACACCGAAGCCTTAACTAGATTTTTGCCCCAAATCAGAATATAGGATGCTTGCCAACAACTTAACACCTCTCAATGGTTAAATGCACCTTGATCAAACTAGTGAACAAGTAAAGGTGGGGATTTGTCATCCGATAGTATCTATCCACAACACTCCGCGCTTACTACAACATAGCAATTAACGGTTCATGAAAGTAGAGGTCTATCACGGCAAAAAGGTAACTTAGCAATAATATTTAGGCAGTAATCTGGATAGCATACACTTTGTAAACACATTGTGTTCGTAGTAAAAAAACAAGTCTAAAATTCCCGGATTCAAAAATAGGTATTCACGATCTCAAAAAATTAGGTAAACAAATCAAACTAAGTAAAAAAAATCATGTAACGCTTACGTATATAAATCAATAAGGTTTATGTAGTGACAACGAGCATTATTACTCACCCCGAAAACAGTTTAAGAAAACCATTAAAAGAGAAAAGGTGGGGCTATGAACTCACAAAGTATTGAAAGGTAATTGTACTGTAGTAAAATATACAAGTTTGTAAACGAGCATGTATTCCCCTCGCGGGTTTATAAAATATTGAAAAGATTGAAATGCGAGACTATGAACTCACCTTGAGTGAATGAGTGATCGAGGTATAACAGAAAATGCGTCGCGATAAAGACGCAAAGCAACCTAATTAAATATAGGTCGCATAAGTACTACGTACTATGAAATAAGAAATACCGTATATAAGTCTATATAGCTACATCACCATCTAATTGTGTTTGTGAAATAATATTTAAATTGCATTTGCTAAATATTATTCGTTTATTGAAACTCGTGACAAACGAATATAAAAATTCAATTCGCCTTCGTAAAAATAATATTTATAATGGTAAACCGTGTATAAATGTTATATAAATGATCAAAGGATTCGCAAAAATTTATAAAAAAAACGAACCAACACTATTCACCTCAGGAAATAGTGCACAAGTTAGAAAATAGTGCGTAACTTTCTCGTTTTAAGCCCGTTTCTTACGTTTCTTATGTCCACGTTTTCGTATTAAGACGACGTATCAAAATTTGACATTTTCCTATTTTTAGTCCTCTGATGAACAGTGATTTTTATATTCAACAGTTTTAATAGTTTATATAGATTAGTATCGAAAACCCGTAAATAGTCGTATTTTTTACTTCGTTTATATCTCCCGTTTTTAGTGTTTCTTTCGAGCACGTCTTCGTTATTGAAAGTTCTATTTATTTATGATGTTTTTCAAAAATAAATACCTCTGATAAACAGTAACTTTTTATAAAATTATTTTTATAAAAGTATTAATTATCGTATAACTCGTAAATTACGTATCTTTTTCGTTATAAGTAGGTTTTTCGAGTTTCTTACCTTTTTAGAATCGTCATGAGATGTAGTATTTTTATAAAATATAAAATCCATGCTTAAAATTTCGTGCCAAAACAGTCCCGAAATATCATTTTGAGTTTATTTACATAACTTTGTTTTTATATACTTTTTAACTACAATATTTACCACAATTCTTCCATATCACTTAATATACTATGTCATACATATATTAAGGTTCATAGTCCATATTTTTGTCCATTTGTTCATGGTAACAAGTCCTTAACACTTATTTGATCATAACCTCATTATGTAAACTTTTAGTTAACTAGTTTGTACATATACTTTTATACATAAACCAACATGGTACAATACTTGTATTTCCATCATGACATGATATTAACAACTAGATAACATGTGTAAAAGTCCATAAAACCATGGTTACAAGTATAAATCCATTTTACAAGTTAAATATATCCTAATGGTGATTTTGCTACATAAGACATTATATACATACAAAATCATGAAAATGAAAAGATAAGGGCTCTTAGATAACCTTAGGGTGATAAATGATGATGAGAAATATAATCTAAACCCTTGTTTAGATTTTTAAACCAAGCTTGTAAGATTAGAAACCTTAATTTTAAACCAACCCTATTTTTGCTTCAACACCTTGATTAACCCTCTTAAACACTTAACCAAGACTTCAAATCTTCATGGTAGGTCTTAGATATGATGTAGGTATGTGTGTAAATGTGTTAAATAAAATTTTGTACGGATTGGGTGTGTGTTTGATGTTTGCCGTGAGCTAGGAGGGGGAAAAGAGAGAGTTTTGTTGTTTTCACTTTAACAAATGAGGTATGTATGTGTTTATTTCTTAGCTAAGGTATTATATACCTCATGACTAGTCAAAGGCTTCCATTAGAAGTAGTCAAAGTTCAAAGAGACAATGGGAGTGAAATTGGGAAGTCTTTGGTTTTTGTTTCCTAAATGTGTAGAGCATTTCATGATATTAAGGAAGGTGTTTTCAAAATAATATATCTTTTTGATATTTCCATCTCTATAAACGTCCATACATGTATATAGATAAGAGAATTATATAAATTTTGAGTATTGGGTATAAAAGTGGGTATTTGTTGAAGCGTAGAAAAGTTTTGGTGCTTCCGGGTATGCCTAAATGTATTAAATTGCGAAACGTAAACGTTTTACGCAACCAATAAAATAAAATATAAAAAGTTTATTATTACTTTCGTAAAAATAATATATTGCTTGTTTGATGAAAACTTTAATTTGTTTGGTGTCCGTTTGTTTTAATTGTTGATTTTTAACTTACGCGATTTAACTTAACTATTAAAATCAAAAGTAAACGCGTACGATAAAAGAAAAAAAATAAATAGTGAAAAATGACAAAATGAACGACGTCATAAAATGACCTGAAAATACGGAATGTTACAGTCTCCTCCGGTTAGAAGAGCCTTGTCCTCAAGGCTCAGGTTGCAACACCTGAAGAAAGGACGGGTTTAGAGAAGGGATGCGGAAATTTCTTCCGGAATTGTGTTGATGAAGATGTGTAGGTTTTATGGTGACTACTCTCTGCATGACATGGTTTTTCCTGAATGCATAGGTAGTCAGCCTATGCACCAAATATACATAGGTGACTAGGCTATGTATATTTGAGGGCCAACGATGCAATGCTCATTTTCGTCAAAATAGTATGATGTATAAAATGGTATCAAATAGTGTAACGAAGTAATCAATAAAGTGAACGTGAAGTAGCTCATAGGGTGACAACAAAATGGTTTATAGGTTGACATCGAGATAGTTTGTAAAGCGATAGATCATAACAAGTATAAAGAATATCCGAACAATCGCAGAAGTAGTCAAAA
>BQNB010071927.1:0-19035 GCA_026074375.1 Tanacetum coccineum
AAAATTCATATATTGTCTAACATATTGAAAGCATCATTCCATTTAAGCTAGATTTTAATCCTTAAGATTGGAATGTGATTTCACTTGGAAATTTAGGAAATTAAACAAATGACCTTGGAATGAATGTTTAATGAAATAAACATATGCGGAAATTAAGTCCAACACAATGCAATACATCATCGAAGCAAGTCTTAAATGATATATTTCACTTAAGATAATTTAATACATAGATGGAAACCTTGTGTTTTTAACGAAGGATTCATCATGTATATCTTATACTGTGTGTGAGACTGGTTGTTACTTTTGCACAAGAGCAAGATGAGCTAACAAAAACAGTATCTAACTGAGTATGTTTAGATGACTGATAGCAACAGTATCTAATTGAGAGTGGTTTACATGACTGTTAAAAAAAATGTTTACGAATTATATAAGGCATAGTGTTGTTTGTGTACACTAATGCTAGAGAATAATCAATTCTAGTTTAAGTAGGATTTCATCATTTATGATAGATCTGTTAGCTAGATATGCTCAGCTAAGAGCATTGTTGCAATACACATTAAAGAATGAGAACACTTAACATTTTAAGAAACTGTAAAGATGATTGTCTCGGATAGGTATGTTGCTGACATTAAATATGTAACATCGCGCTCCGATAAAGAGACCAAGAGTCACATTATGGTGTCATATCAGAACATATAAACGCAAGCGGAAGACTTTATTAAATAAAAATACTAAGTCATGAAACAAAATGACTTCCAAAAATATTAAATTCCAACAAAGACTAAATGAAGAGAGATCTTCCAACGAAATAAGTCTTAAACATAAATCCAAACAAGGGAATCTATCAAGGGTCGGTCCTCTAAGAGCTTCCCACTCTCAACACTCAAATCTCAGCTTCCCGCTTATTACCTGCCACAGGAAAAGAAAACGCGGCTGAGCTAACGCTCAGTGAACAGATATAATAATAATGAGGGAAAAAGACAAAAGAATGAATGAAACGAATCATGAGAACCTGCTAAACAAATATCATACGAAATACGAATCGAATGAATAAGAATCAAGAACAAAAAAGGAATGCCCACGAGCTCAGATAAATGTCTAAACATGATACATGAATAGACCCTAAACAGATATAATCAAATAGTCACATAATCAAATGTACACAGGTATGCATTCCCTGATGTACCAAATGTGATATGGGGTGTATAGCACACACACAACCATTCACCTGAACTGAACAGAACAAAGTACCTAGGATGCATCCATACGCTCCCTGCAAAACAAAGTCATATCCATATACACAAGTACAATGACGAGTGTACATAAATGTAAGCTAATAATAATCAAAGGCCATCATTCAAATGGGAATGTCGTGGACCAATCACACTGCCACAGATAGTGTCATGCCATTGGTTCATCAATGATACGATCATGGTACCTCCATGACTAGTTTAAATAGCTCGGGCAAGATTTAGGCAGAAGATATAAGTATACAAGATACTAATGATCAAGTCAAGATAACGGATCTAACATCATATTCAAACAAGGATCAACAGAATCATAATTGCGAATATCAAATCAAACGGAATATCAATGAATATCAAACGAATATCAACTGAATCAAAGTAGCTAAGATAATAGAGATTTAAATCATAAGGTGTCCTTACTAAAAGGGACAGAATATCTGTACCTTAACAAACAAGCAACGGAGAGAACGAACACGAAGACAAAAGATCAAAACCTCTTCACCGAATCAACATAAATCCATGATTACATATTATTATCTATCTTATTTCATAAGTTTATTACTTAATCTTACCATTTAAAACACTTAAAGTAACTAAATTAGGGTTTTCCAATTTTTCCAGAATATGCCAATATTTTTAAACAAGTTTCCCGATGTTAAAGACCATTTAAACGAGCTCCTAAAAATATACCAAAAATTGCAGAGGTTTCCACATGTGTCTAGTATGTCTATGAATTTTGGTGGATTTTATTTCCTTGTTTAAATACCCTTACAACCCTTGTTACTAAAATTGACCCCGAAAGTGACCTGACAGAACCTTCAAAAAGTTGACGGGTAATTACCCAACTTAGACAACACAGAAAATATCTCAAAAAATCATAGAAGTAGATAATATCATGTAGATTTACCAGCTAGAAAATTAGAGTCTAACTCATTACGGTTTTTGAATTAAAAATCAAACGCTACAACTGAAATTTTTGAACAGAATCTGCAATTTTGACACTTAATCTTATAAAAGCTAAAAACCAACCTTCCCGAACTTCAAAAAATATAAACTCAACTTTTCCAGAAACTAGACTCCTTGAATTTAACTTTAGGCTCAAGAATCATGTCAAAACTTATTTTTGTCACCGAGTTACACCTCGATGAACACGACCCAAAATTCTGAACAAAAATACTAAGACCCATAAACCCTAATTCTTATCAATCAAAACATGCCCTAGGGTTTCTAATCGTGTTGTTTTCATTAAAAACATCATTAATAGTTATCTAAGGTTTCAAAACATTATTTTAGCCATAAGAATCAGATTACACCATATACAAATTAACAAGATCAATGAATACATGTTTTCTTCTTTTTTCCACTTTATGATTTTATGTAGAAAACTTTTGTATGAATCATAGACATAAAAGATGAATCAAGAGAATCATGGAATACCTATGGAATATAGATGGAGACAAGAACAACCAAGACACCAAGGAATCAAGAACATAAAGCTTGAATATATTTACCGAATTCACCAACTTCTTCTTGCAAATTCTAAGAATGATTACACAAGTTTTGGAGGATAAATGTTTGAGATAGAATGATGAGGGAGAGGGAAGAGATCACGTTTTATATAGGAGAGGAGAGGGGGACAAAAAAAATTCTATCATTTTAGAAGATTATAAAAGATTTGGTCTAATCTCTTTACACTTATTACATAGAATATGATTTGTAAAAAGAAGACAAAATAATTTCTAAATATATTAGGGGGGGGGGGGATTTTAATATATATATATCTCTTATTTTAAAAAAAAAATACCTTATGTTATGTATCTATAATATACAAATGATTATAACCCATGGTTTTAATGTTAAAGGCTTATTATTCAAACATATGTTATATTCAAAATGATGAAATAAAAATGTAAACCAAATATTTTGGTTTTACAACTCATCCCCTCTAAAAGAAAATTTCGTTCTCGAAATTGAAATCGAAATTGAAATGGGTAGATGAATTCAGGGTTATTAATATTACCAAAGATGACACGATTGATATGACAAACGATAGGGGCGCTAGGAACAGTCAACCAATTCATACCAAGACTAATATCGAAGTCACTCATTTCTAGGGAAAGCAAATTAGCAAAACTAATCTTATCATCAAAATGAAGTGGACAGTTCTGATATTCATGGTCAGACTTTTCATAGGCGTAGATATCGATAAGGTATAATTAAGTTGCGTAGGGAAGATGCTAAGGTGTTTAGCAAATGAAAAAGAAACCACAGAATGTGTTGCACCCATATCAAATAAGACAAAACAACACGACCATTCAAGAAGAGAGTTCCCGAAATGGTACCTGAAGAGTTAGCCGCCTGATCATTGGTCAAAGAAAATACTCGGTCAACGAATGAAACAGCGAAGACAATTTAAATTTAAGATCAAAATACGAAAGGAAGCGATCATATCAAAGGAAACTTAATGTCTACCCAATCCTCACAAGTCATAACCTAGGTTCTACAGGGCTCAACCTGGCTCTGATACCATAATTGTAACATCCCGCTCCGATAAAGAGACCAAGAGTCACATTATGGTGTCATATCAGAACATATAAACGCAAGCGGAAGACTTTATTAAATAAAAATACTAAGTCATGAAACAAAATGACTTCCAAAAGTATTAAATTCCAACAAAGACTAAATGAAAAGAGATCTTCCAACGAAATAAGTCTTAAACGTAAATCCAAACAAAGGAATCTATCAAGGGTCGGTCTTTTAAGAGCTTCCTACTCTCAACACTCAAAACCCAGCTTCCCGCTTATTACCTGCCGCAGGAAAAGAAAACGCGGTCGAGCTAGCGCTCAGTGAACAGATATAATAATAATGAGAGAAAATGACAAAAGAATGAATGAAACAAATCACGAGAACCTGCTAAACAAATATCATACAAAATACAAATCGAATGAATAAGAATCAAGAACAACAAAGGAATGCCCACGAGCTTAGATAAATGTCTAAACATGATACATGAATAGACCCTAAATAGATATAATCAAATAGTCACATAATGAAATGTACACAGGTATGCATTCCCTGATGTACCAAATGTGATATGGGGTGTATAGCACACACACAACCATTCACCTGAACTAAACGGAACAAAGTACCTAGGATGCATCCATACGCTCCCTTCAAAACAAAGTCATATCCATATACACAAGTACAACGAAGAGTGTACATAAATGTAAGCGAATAATAATCAAAGGCCATCATTCAAATGGGAACGCCGTGGAACAATCACACTGCCACAGATAATGTCAAGCCATTGGTGCATCAATGACACGGTCATGGTACCTCCATGACTAGTTCAAATAGCTCGGGCAAGATTTAGGCAAAAGATATAAGTGAACAAGATACTAATGATCAAGTCAAGATAATGGATCTAACATCATATTCAAACAAGGATCAACAGAATCATAATTGCGAATATCAAATCAAACGGAATATCAGTGAATATCAAAGGAGTCATGATTACGGATAGCAAATCAAACTGAATATCAAACGAATATCAACTGAACCAAAGTAGCTAAGATAATGGAGATTTAAATCATAAGGTGTCCTTACTAAAAGGGACGGAATATCTGTACCTTAACAAACAAGCAACAGAGAGAACGGACACGAAGACAAAAGATCAAAACCTCTTCACCGAATCTACATAAATCCATGATTACATATTATTATCCATCTTATTTCATAAGTTTATTACTTAATCTTACCATTTAAAACACTTAAGGTAACTAAATTAGGGTTTTCCAATTTTCCAAAATCTGCCAATATTTTTAAGCAAGTTTCCCGATGTTAAAGACCCATTAAACGAGCTCCTAAAAATATACCAAAAATTACAGAGGTTCCCACATGTGTCTAGTATGTCTATGAACTTTGGTGGATTTTATTTCCATGTTTAAATACCCTTACAACCCTTGTTACCAAAACTGACCCCGAAAGTGATTTGACAGAACCTTCGAAAAGTTGACGCGTAATTACCCTACTTAGACAACTCAGAAAAATCTCAAAAATATGATGAACGTAGCTAATATCATGTATATTTACCAGCTAGAAAATTAGAGTCTAACTCCTTACGGTTTGTGAATTAAAAACCAAACACTACAACTGAAATTTTCGGACAGAATCTGCAGTTTTGACACTTAAGCTTATAAAAGCTAAAAACCAACCTTCCCGACCTTCAAAAAATATAAACTCAACTTTTCCAGAAACTAGACTCATTGAATTTAACTTTAGGCTCAAGAATCATGTCAAAACTCATTTTTATCACCGAGTTACACCCCGATGAACACGACCCAAAATTCTGAACAGAAACACTAAGACCCATAAACCCTAGTTCTTATCAATCAAAACATGCCCTAGGGTTTCTAATCTTGTAGTTTTCATTAAAAACATCATTAATGATTATCTAAGGTTTCAAAACATAATTTTAGCCATAAGAATCAGATTACACCATATACAAATTAACAAGATCATGAATACATGTTTTCTTCTTTTTACCACTTTATGATTTTATGTAGAAAACTTTTGTATGAATCATAGACATAAAAGATGAATCAAGAGAATCATGGAATACCTATGGAATAGAGATGGAGACAAGAACAACCAAGACACCAAGGAATCAAGAACACAAAGCTTGAATACTTCTACCGAATTCACCAACTTCTTCTTGCAAGTTCTAAGAATGATTACACAAGTTTTGGAGGATAAATTTTTGAGAGAGAATGATGAGGGAGAGGGAAGAGATCACGTTTTATATAGGAGAGGAGAGGGGGACAAAAAATTTCTATCCTTTTAGAAGATTACAAAAGATTTGGTCTAATCTCTTTACACTTATTACTTAGAATAGGATTTGTAAAAAGAAAACAAAATAATTTCTAAATATATAGGGGGGCGGATTTTAATATATATATATATCTTATTTTATTTTTTTAAAAACAATTACCTTATGTTATGTATTTATAATACACAAATGATTATAACCCAAGGTTTTAATGTTAAAGACTTATTATTCAAACTTAGGTTATATTCAAAATGATGAAATAAAAATATAAACCAAATTTTTGGGTTTTACATTATGTCCTCTTCAAAAACAACCTCATTCTTTTTATACACATCTAGTCTAGCCTCTACAGATTCTAGACCTGCTTTGTAAGCACCTACATTTAATTGAGACTTATTAAAACCTTTTTTCAGATTATCATAATGTTCTTTGAGAGTTTTATAAGATTTTAAACATGCTTTGGAACAAGTAGATACCTTAGAATCTGAGCTTGAAGAACTTGAAGAGCCTGAAGATGTATATTCCATAAGTGTAAAGTTTGTAGGTCCTTCTTCAGTCTGATCACTCCTATCATAACCAAGTCCATATTGAGCCACCAAAGCTTTTGTCTCTGTTGTTTCTACTGTCACATTCCTCCTTACAGGTTCTTTGACCTTGTTCTCCCTTGGAGCCCTGCACTCCCTTGCAAAATGACCCCTTTTATGACAGTTATAACATTCCACATTTGATTTGTTAAACCCTATGGTCTCAGAACCATTGGCATTAATCTTCCTTCCAGTCTTATTTAGGAATCTTCTAGCTCTCATGGTCAACATAGCCATCTGCCACTTTAGATCCATCTCTTCCAAGTCATCAGCATCAATCTGTTGTAACTCCTCATCATTTAATAGTAGACTGTTAGATTGGTTTTCAAAGAAATAATAGATCACAACATCACTTATACTATCAGTATTGGCAGAGTTAGAACCATAAGCTTGATTGGAACTGCCAGAGTTATTGGAAGACACAAAAGCCACATTTTGTGAATTTTGGTTTGAGCTTGATGACCCTTTAACTTCAGTTTCATAAATCTTCAGATTGTTTTATAGGGCATCCATGCTTAAGGTATCTAAATTAGGTTTGTTCCTCCAGATCAAGGTATGAGTCTTCCATTCTGATGGGAGACTTCTTAGAAACTTCAGATTCATATCTTCTTGAGAAATAGTTTCACCCAGAATCTCTAGCTGACTGATAAGCTTTTGAAGCCTATCATAGGTTTGATAAAGTCCTTTAGAGCTTGATCCATTAAAATTCTTATACTGTTGCTTTAGAAGTATCTTCTGAGTTTTCTTTGACTCCTTATTGCCTTCAAACCTTTTCTCTATGGCTTCCATCAGAGTCTTGGCACATTTGTAGGTATTAAACTTTAGTTGATGTTCATTTGGAAGAGCCATCAATAATGTATCTCTTGACTTTAACTCATTCTTCCTTGCTAACTTCTCCTCTGCAGTTGTAGGAGGATATGTTTGCTCAACACCATCAACAGTTCTTTTTGGTGGAGGTGAGTCTCCATTTACTATTACTTTCCAAAGAGCATAATCTGTCATTAGGAAGTATTGTTCTATCCTTATTTTCCAAAGCTCAAATTCTCCTGGATTGAGCACTAAAAGTTTTGCAGCAGCAACCATTGGTGAAGATATTGCCTCTATGTTTTCACAAACAAATAGATCTGGTAAGTGTAGATTGTTTCTTCTTATTCAAAGTTTCTCAACAAGCTCTGATACCACTTGTTGATCCCACTTAAATAGATCTTGCTTAGCTTGTAAAAAGGCTTAGTTGTATTGAATAAATCTAAGACAACTATGGTAGAAACTTTGATTGAATATTTCAAAGACTATGCGGAATCTAGTCAATGATACTGAGAAGAATTCTAATGAAATAGTAACACAAAATCAATAACAAGATAGATTACCAAACTTTCAGCCTCAATATAAAATGAACACTCTTAATAGTGTTAGGGTTTACAAAACCTTGAAGCTATGAATATCAAAGATGTGTATAACATTATGCCCTAGGACCTCCTTTTATACACCAAGGAGTCCTACAAGGCTTACAATACTTTCCTAAGTTATCATGATCTTTTCTATAAACAAACGTAATCTCTTAAACAAATAAGTTATACATATCTTCTTTACAAATAACCAATACTTATCTTTGTAAGTATTCTTGTTCTCCAATCAATCTTTATACCTTATCTGTCAGCATAATCCTTCCAGCAATAGTAATCACTCAGCAGTTGTAACTGAGTACAAGCAGCATTAACTACTTAGAAGTTTACTATAGCAGTACTAACATATACTAGTAGTACTAACTTTTGTACTAGCAGTAGTAACTACTTAGTATATTTTTAGTCTTCATCTCTGAGCAGTCCTAACTTCTACTAGCAGCAGTAACTTTATACTAACAGTACTAATTATACTAACAGTAGTAACTAGCAGTAGTAACTTTTATACTACCAGTACTAACTACTTAGCATAAGTTTCATTAGTATTACCAGCATCACTAAGTTATGCTTGACAACACTAATATATACCTGAGCAACAGTAACTTTAAGAATATCTTAAAGTCTTTAAATCCCAACACTGACTGAGAATCGTAATATAATGGTATTCTGTTGTAGTCAAACCCATAATCCTTAAGTTTTGTCCGCATCCACATTACTTGAGCACAACTTACAAATAACGCCACGTACTCTGCTTCTGCTATTGACATTGCAGTGCAGTCCTGTTTCTTGGACATCTAACTGACTAGCTTTTCACCTAGGAATTGTATTCCTCCAGAAGTGCTTTTGTAAGTATCAAGACATCTGGCATGATCAACATCTAAAAAAGTGGTTAGTTCAAAACTAGAATCCTTTGGATACCAGAGTCCCATGTTGATGGTTCCCTTTAGGTATCAAAAGATCCTTTTTTCCTCTTTGAGGTGCTTTTCCGTTGTTCTTGCTTGATAACGTACAAAGTAGCATACTGCTTGCACTAAGTCTGGTCTACTAGAATCCAGATACATGAGTGACCCGATCATACTATGATATCATGTTTGGTTAACTGGTGTTCCACTCAAGTCTGCATCTAGTTTAGGTTTAGTAGCCATTGGTGTAATAATGCTATCACATTTATTCATTCCATGTTTTTCTTAAGTATTTCTAAAGCGTACTTGGCCTGATTTATAAATATACCTCTTGGGGATAGGTGAATCTGAAGTCTTAAAAAGAATTTCATTTCCCCTATTAAGGACATCTCAAATCTACTATGCATAAGTTTTTCAAACTTTTTAGATACTTTTGTGGTTGTGGAACTGAAAATAATGTCATCTACGTAAAGTTTCACAAGTAGAATGTCCTCCCTGTATCTTATCATAAATAAAGTGGGATCAATAGTACCTTTAGTGAAACCTTTGGACATTAGGAATGTTAGGAGTTCATCATACCAGGCTCTTGGAGCTTGCTTTAATCCATAAAGTGCTTTCCTGAGACGGTATACTTTTCTGGATGATCAGGATCAACGAACCCGTCTGGCTGATTGACATAAACCTCTTCTTTCAGTGGACCATTAAAAAAGCTGTTTTAACGTCCAACTGCTAGATTGGAAAGGATTTGTGTGCAGCGTAGGCAACGAAGATCCGAACAGTTTCTAGTCGAGCAACTGGTGCAAAAGATTCTTCAAAATCGATACCCTCTTTTTGTTTATATCCCTTTGCTACAAGTTGTGCCTTATTATGAATTACAGTATTGTCTTCATCTTTTTTTCTTCCATAACCACTTTAGATTGATGATAGACTTTCCAAAGGGTTTGTCGACTAGTTCCCAGAATTTGAGTCTATCGAACTGATGAAGCTCTTCCTGAATTTCCTCGATCCATGTATGATCATCCATTGCTTTCTTAATGTTTTTCGGATATGTAGTGTTAATACAAATAAACCGATAAAAATGTTTATTTCTATTTTACGATCTTGTAATATTTTGTTGATAACAACTCATAAAATCGTATTAAGTAAACTACCTAGATCACGCATATTTTATAACTACATCACTTTTATAAAATGTACTTATTTCCATATTTAGTAACTTAGAACTTTAAATTACATAAGTTGTAAATAAACCTTCAAATATTTTTACATTATTGATGACATAAGCACCCTACCGTATAATATGGTAATCTACCAAGATTACATATAATCTTTCAAGATTTTGCAAATCAAAATTCGGATTTTATGTCAGAATGCCAGTTTTATTGTGTAACACTGGCCGGCTCTATTCAAGCGAGGGAACCATGCAAAATCGGGCTACAGGACTAGCCGGTTCCATTAAGTTATACTGGCCAGTTCCCTTCTGCAATGAAACCAGCAAAACCGTGCTCCAATGCAGTTTTTGGTTTATAAATACCAAGCAATTTCTCATGTTTTTATTCTCCAATTCTCACTTTAATCTTTCTAATCTTCTGATCATTCTCTCTTCTCTAATTCTTGTTTAGTTTCCTTTAGCATTTGTAGGTAATTATCTTCTAAGAAGAAATTGCCAAACACTTCTTTGAGACGATCAAGTTCCAAGAATGTTGCTTCGCATCTCCATCACATTGTCAAGATCACATTTCTGTATCTTGTACTTCATTTAGTAGTTGTAGCATCATCCATCATTCTTGTAAAAATAGTGTGATTGCATTTGGGTTGATTCTACCTTTGTTAGAATCCGGTATTTAGCTTTATTCTGTTAAAACGTGTAAGCAACATTGTGAGGCTTCTTCACCGGTTAAAGGAGATTGGTGACTAATGTTTACTAACTCTCGAGTAGGTGACTCGGGGAGTGGAGTAGGGCAAGGAAGGTATCCTTGTAGCCGAACCACTATAAACGCTTATGTCTTGGTTTTATTTCTCTAACTCTTTACTTACTTGCATTTCATATATAAATAGATTACTAACCAAACATTAATATCGTCACACTTTGATGAAATAATCAAATGATACAAAACACTACACTAGAAAGTTTTAGAGAGAGAGAGTTAGGACGTGGGTGAGGATAGGAGGAGAGGAGAGAAAGAAAGAAATATTAGATTAAAAGAGAAATCACCAACCCTTAACCCTTCTTTAGCCCTCCTTTTATAGGAAGGAAGGATGGACTAGGAAGCAATTAAGGGTTATTACATATTACAACTAAGTCCTTCCCTATTTGCACTATTAAATCCCTACACTATTAAACTTAGATAAATGGCCATGTAATCAACACTTTTCTGTGTTTCTAACAATCTCCCCCTAAAGGATGATTACAAAGGCCTTACAAAAGTACGAGGATTAATAGTCTTAGGACATCCTTTGACATACTCCTCAAGCTTCTTGAGGTGCTCTCTATGCCTGAGTATCTCGTGAATCTTCTTTAGCGTCTCTCTTGAACTCTTGACATCATAGTCGGTCCAGTCTCTTCCCTTTAACCTTTTATTGTCGCTACCCAGCTTGTTCTTTGACAACATGTCAATCAGATATTCCTGAATCTTCACAAGTGTACCATCACTGAATTTCTTTACTTCACTTAGCTTCATGAGGGATTTTATGTTGTATTGGTTAAGATACACGACCCCCTTACGCGTTGCAGTCATCATGAATGGTATCCTTTGGTCGATTCCTTCAAAGAACATTGTGAGTTTGGTGAGGTTAAGAATTATTCAATAACTTTCCACTCCAAGCTGAATATCTTCTACCTTGTTCTTGATCATAGTTCTTTTGATAAACATGAAAAGAGCATTGTTGAAGTCTTTCACAAATTCCAATGGGAGATGGTGTAGCTTATCTTGAACATGGAGCAAGTACATGTCTTCAACATCGTTCACACTGAGTCTAGGTAGATCTGCATAGCTGAACTTATACTTTTTATCATCGGATCTCCTACCTACAACTGATGTTAGAAACCATAACCCCATTTCTTCTTTAAAACTATATGAACAACTAATTTGATCCTTAAGTCTGAATAGATGTTTCCTTCGGTTACGACACTCATTCCTGCTTTGAAGAAATCAATTATGTCTTCTTCCCAATGGTGTATACCATTAAGAGCTTCAAAGTGACAGTGACAGACTTCTTTGCTCCATCTTTCAGGGATCCTATCCTCAATACCTTCTTTGTAGTATCTCGCAGCATAATGCTTGGTGATAGAAGTACTATACTTCTCTTCTGTGCTGAGATCCACAAGGTAAGTGTAGTCATTGTTCTAGAAGTAAGGATTTGGTTTTGTACTTTTCGACATATGTTGTTCAAATGATATGGGTATAGAGACATCTTCTTCATCACTATTCTATTGAGCTTCTGATAATACTGCTAATTTGAGTTGACTAACATGGTATTTGAGTTCCACATCATTGTTGTACTGCATCTTTAGCCTTTCTAATCCTCTGCCTGCAAAATCAGCTATTGTAAGCTCGTCTTTCTGGATCAGTTCTTTGAATTTCTTTACTATGGCGATGGTTGATGGTCCAAGAATATGATTTTCATCCTTATCAATGTCTGATTTCAAGAATAAATCAAACCATGTTGTTCTCCTTTTAGCTAACCCTGACTTCTTTAGAAACGATTCTGAGTTGGAATGTTTTTGGATAAGAATATCTACTGGGTCCAGGGGTTGCATGGCAGGTGTTTCATCTTGTACTCTAATAACGGGAGATCTATTTTGCCTTGATGATCTAGAAGAAGGTTCGCCGACATCCTTTTGACGTTTCTTCTTGTTCTCCCCCTCACGATTATTAGGAGGATCTTGATTATCGTGAGACCTTTTGTGAAAGGATGATTGTATAGCTTGAGCATCGAGTTCATCTTGATCGAGAATGATGGATTCATAAAGGGTGTCATAAACTTATTGATGAGTTGTATGAGTGTCATTTGACTTGTTCAAGTGAATTTGGTTTAACAGCTTTAACTTTAAGTCCATTTCCGAGAGATCATCAGTGGAGGTGGTTGATTAAGTGAAGAGATTGATTTGGATGGTTTTCATTACTTCCAGCATAGAGATGTTAAGGCGAGGCTTAACATAATTTTCAATGGCATTTGGGATATGAGTAGGTAGAAGGTTTTTTATTTCTGTCAAAACTTTTGCTTAAACGGCTTTTTCAAATGCTTCAAAAACATTAAAATTTTTAAGAGCTTTCGGCTTCTGATCATATTCTTTGAATTTTTGTGCAACTGCCTTCTTGAAGCTGAACTTCCTCATATTCTTTTTTGCCTTTTGCATCGGCTTCTTTGCTTTGGCTTGTAGGGAGTTTGGTTGTGGAGTTGTTGTAGGATAGAGAATTTTCTTTACTGGTAGAGATGGTATATGATGAGCATTATTATCTGGGAACAATTCCTGCATTAAAGTTTTTGTTGCTAGAACATCTACATGTGTACCAAGTGGTACTTTAGATGCACCTAATATATAGCTTGTTAGCTCAGGATTTCCCTCTGGGTTATGCACCACTAAGGTTGTGTGAGCATCTGTATACACTGGATGACTTATAAAATCCATCAATTCATTTACAGGTGTTTCATCTAGCAAGGTCTGAATGAAGTCTAATGAGGAACTTGTAACCGTCAGACCGAGGTAGGTAGAATTGGGTATTGCAGTAGACTTGTTATGCATGAACACTCCATACCTTTCATCATCATCATTTCTATCTGGATTATCATCGGATAAGTCCATATCAGATTTGTCAGCATCATCAATTTCATTTGCACTTCCCTCTGGTTTTTCTGAACTGGAAGAGTAGAGTGTTGCATCATTATCATTATCTGATGAAGAATAGTATATGTTTTGAGATACACTCGATCCTTCTCCTAAAATTGGTTGCTTCTTTTGCCTTAAACTCTCAAGTCTACTAGCTTTTGATCCTTTCCGTAAGTCTAACAATGACTAAACTGTTGGATCTTCAACTGTGGAACCTTTGATTTTCTGTCCCCACTCATTGTACATATCTGCAACAACTTGGTCAGTGTGTCTGTCAATTGTCAATTGACTCCTTTGACATTGTTGAGAGCGCTGTTCTTGAATACTGATGAAGTTTGCAAGTTCACCTACAAATGCTTCTTCAACGATAGTAAGAGATCGTGTTTTCCTTGGTACAACATCTTTCTTAAGTTTGTTGGAGACATTTTATACTTGATCACCATAACACATAAAACCTTTTCCTCTTCTACTTTTGACTGGAGATACGTGTTGATCTTCTGGTTTATTAACAATTTTAGCTTTCTCGCTTTCCAATTTGTTAGCCATATAACACGTGTACCCTTATTTCTTCTTGATTGCATCACCGATCATTGCATCAGTAAACTTCCATTTCAAATTTGTAGTCACCGTTAGTTGTGCTTAACAATTTGGTTATGGGATGATCATCTTGTGAATAATGCAACTTAGAGTCTGTTCTGCGAGGAATACTCTTGTTGTGTGAAAGAATGTAGTCAATTATAAGCTTGGTGAAGCGGGTATACAACAGCTTAGACATCTTTGATGGTCTGGATGATCTTTTAATTGTTTGCCATTCAATTTCGTCCCAAATTAATGATGTGAAATCTAAATCGGCAGAGTGAACGATACCCTATAATATCTGAAGTATTAGAAGTCTAACTATGTCCCAGCTTGAGTCTTTTCCCCTAAGACATCTGTTGAGTACACTTAGAATAGCTCTCCATGGTTGATGAAGTCTTATGGCGACCATTTTAGAAACGACAATCAACTTTGTTTCAGGATCTTCATCATAACCAAGTGTCTTAATGAATTCAAGAATTTAAATTTCCGAGGAAGGTTGGATGTAAGTGTTGTTGGGATCAGGTGGAGGCATCTGCAATACAGTTATGAGTAGTCTAGGTGTGAGAGTAAAAGTGTGATTGTCTAGTTCAAAAGTAAATGTATGGTGGTTTTTGTTGTGATTGATGGTTGTCCAAAACTGGTGTAGGTAGATGATCGGTACGGTTGCAGTTAAGGAAACCGGATTGTATAGCTTGTGGTACCTTAGAATTTCAACAACAAATCTTAGCATGGTAGCAGTGATATGTGAGTCTGAAGTGACACGCTGGTTGTTCTTCTTGATGACAAGTCTGTTGGAAAGTGAAACCAACTGTTCTTTAGAGACAATTTTGGCTTGAGAATTTGTTCTTGACATGTTGAACTCTGAGTATAAGATTCAAACTTTGATTAGTTTCACATGAATACAAACATAAAACATTTATTACATTTTCTATTTTTATTCACTCTGTCTGTTTTGTATGGACGAGCATTTCTTTTTGTCCATACTTATGTCATTTTCTTTCTCTTGTGCCTTTATTCTTGCTTTAATCAACACAAGACGTATGCCCTTTTCTTTTCACATACGATTTTTATCTATCATTCTATTTTTAGTTATCCTCACTTAAAATGAAGTTCTTAGATACTATTTCTACGAAATAAAAGATGGAAGAATGAACGAGAATTTTCAATTTTCTCATGCTTTAAATGTGTTCATCTTGACCAATCTTTAGAGAAACAGCATCTTTTGTATGGAAGAAAACTTTTCATAAAACGACTGTTTCGCATTAGAATGAGTTTTCCTTTTAGCAAAATAACCTTGAGCCCCGAAGATACACTGATTTGCTAAAGGGATACATTATCAGCTTTTAGGTGACAACTAGCCCTAATAGCCATCCTGATTTATCAGTAACTCTTAGTCAGATTATTTCAAAGTAGACTCAAAATAACTTTTTCTCGAAATTTCACTTTGCAAAGGTATTGTGTTATTTTTGAAAATCAATAGACAATGATGCTTAAAAATTTGTAGAAATAAAGTTTATAAAATCTAGACACATCATTACTATTATTTTTTGGAAAATATCTAATATGAGATTAAGTGCCTCGGGAATACCACACATAGTATAAGTACTATTATAGTAATCCACTTCACTAGTGCGGTTAATCTGGAGATCGACCATGAGTATTATAAATAATACCCTAGTGCACTGTGGTGAAATTTACGAGAGAAATATCTAATATAACACATTTAATGAGAAAGATAGTTTATTTCGAAATATTCTTATATCTTAAATCACTTTTTACTACAATGTAGATCTTTAGCAAGTTTTACGATATAGAAATATTTGTTAAACTATTTTTGACATTTTTCACGGATAACAAATAGAACAAGTATTCATACATGTGAACGCATAATCAATTTCATATCAAAAGAACTTAATAAGCACAGGATTAAAAAGTCAAACTTGGTCAACAGTCAAAGTCAATGGTCAACGACACAATCAAAGTCAACGGTCAAAATCCATAGACAAGGTCAAACTAAGTCAACGGTCTAATCATCTAAGTTCAAAGTTTTGAGATTAATTTTACGAGATATTTTAAAATCATGTAAAATTTACACAATTAAACATATTCGTTTTAATACTCAATTAAATAATTCCGTTCTTTTTCGTGATTTTGAAAACGTTAATATTTTTTGAAAAAATTATTAGGTTTTAAAAACACTTTTTGAATTATTTAAGAACCTTTTCACTTTGAAATTTGTAATTTTGAATCTTTTAGTGTTATATTGATAAAAGTTGTAAAAAATATATTGTTTTGGTCAAACGCGAGACGAGGGTCAAACAAAAGTCAAACTTGGTCTCGAGCCAATGTGCCTTTAAACCAGGTCAAATAATATTAATCGGTAGGCTTGAACATCGAGCAAAACAATATTGGGCTTGAAACGGGCTAAAAGTCTTATTGGGCTTTGAATGGGCCAAGACAATTTTAGGCTTCAAATAATGGGCTTTTGGTGGGATTGGAATCGGACCAATGGCTAACGAAACACGAAGGTGTAAACGAGCCAAGGTAACCGACCGAGGCGAGGTTCGATTGAACCTTGGTGACCGACCAACATTGGTCGGATGACCTTGACCGATCGACTTAGGTGGTTTGGTTGGGCTTGGCTGACCGATCCATGTTGGGTCGGTTGGCGAGGTTCAATCGTTCCATGATCTTGGCTCTTTTTGGCTCGGTTTTAGACTTCAAGTCTTCATCTTTATGGTCTTTAAGTCTTGAGTCTTCCAATTTCACCAAAGTCTTCACAAACACTTTGTCTTCACCTTTGAAAATCTATAGTCTTTGTATTTAAGGCTTAAAATTGAACCTTTTTGTTACCAACTAGCAAGATTAATGATATTAAGCTAACAAAACAACAAAGTACATTCAAACAATCAAAATAAACACACTCATAGGGTGGTTCGGCTGGGAATGACGAACCAAACACCCCTTTTTGATCTACTTTAACAATGATTCACTTAAATTCGAGTTAACACTAGTCTAGTTATATCATTATCTACATAAACCCTCAAGAAAATTTAACATCTAAACACTTTCAATTTTTATGAACCCTAAATCTAAATTCTTTGATTTTTTTCAAAATTAGTAAAAAGATGAACCAATTCTTGTTACAAGAGTGATTAGAAGATGATTATTGTAAAACCCGCATGAAAAATACCATGAAATTTAAAATTTAATAAATAATAAAATCTTACAAGTAAACGTAAGCAATTAATATATTACGACAAGTTATATTCAAGAAATTAAAATTTACGAAAAACACGAATACGCGAGAATACGAAGGTTTGTCACGAAAAATAAAAATCATTTCTTTTCTTTTGGGCCCTAGCCGGCGCCCTACTCCACAAGAAAAAGAAAAAGAGGCCCATTTCATTAATTCATGGCCCAAGCCCAAAGTCTAATATATATTATCTAAGATGTCAAGTAACAAATCATTTCAAAAAACAAAATAAGAAACCCTAGTTTCTACAATTTTCGGCCGAGTATCTCCAAGAGGAAGAACAAGAAGAATTTCGATCTTGGTTCGTGTTTTATCTATTCTCATTCATTCTCGATTGATCCTCGATCAATCCCCGTAATCGGTATCTCATAAAACTCTCTTTAATTCTTTCTTTTGAATATATTTACGTATGAAAATCCATTGCATGAAATAATAAAAATGACAAGAAGGAATGGTTAATTATAATGCTAATGACGTTGCGTGATAAATTGATCAAATGGGTCAAGAAATTAAGGGTGATCGAGTGGGCTTATGGCAAATTAAAGCCAAGCCGAGACCCCCCTAAGGGGCTCGGCATATATATGTTGTGGTATGGTGGTGTCGAACTAAGAAATGGTACCAAAGGAAAGAACCGAACTTCCCAAAAGGGAGGTTCGGCTAGATTTGAGACTGCATGGGTTTGTGTCAAAAGGGTTTTGAAACAAGTACAAAAAAATGGTTCGGCACATGTTTTATTGAGGGTTTTGATCAAGCCGAGACCCTTAAGGGGCTCGGCATATATGGATGTTACTATTGAGGGGGTGTCGAACAATGGTTTTGTGTCGAAAGATTTTGAAAATGAATACTACGATTGTTCGGCTATAGTATTTGAGCCATAAGGCTCGACTCATGGTGTGAGTCGAAAGGATTGAGCCGCAAACCCTAGAGGGTTCGGCCCTTGTTTGATTTAAACTTTAAATCGTGTTAAACTATTTTGTGCATGTTTACTAATTAAAGGGAAATGGTTTAATGCTTATAAAAATACAAGGGTGGTCGTGTGATTTACTTGTCAAGAATAATTATAGGATAAATATAATAAACCAAGAAAATCAAGTATGATTAAAATTATAATTACACTTTAGACCCTTAATTTTAATTAATTATAATTATTACCCTTAAAATCATGAGAATGACATTTATTTCCCTTAACTATAATTAATTATTATGTATACCTAAAGTATAATAAATATCATGATTTATCTAAAATTCTGATAGATTATTATTAACCCAAGATACAGAAATAGAAACCTGCTATTTATGGAAACCTGTTATTTATAGAAACCTGCTATTTATAGAAACCTGCTATTTATAGAAACTTGCTATTTTTGGGAAGTCTATTTTTGGAAAGTCTATTTTTGGAAAGTTTAAT
>BQNB010071928.1:3547-30666 GCA_026074375.1 Tanacetum coccineum
AAGACCAGTTGAGGATTAAGTATCCACAGTTGTTCGTGGACCAAGTTGTTGAGCCTGCTAGTTAAATCTCGGGACGAAATTTCGTCAAGGAGGGGATACTATAACATCCATGATTTAATCAGGTTAGTGATACCTTTAGAAAGGGCTAAGAGTTCATTTTGTATGATTCGTGTATGTTATGTGTGTTAAGTGGTTTGAATAGGAGCATGATATTGTTTTGAGGTGTATGATCATCTCATTTTGAGTGCGTTTCTGTCTGGTGAGGAGTATTCCATTTGTTCACGTATAGTGATAACGAAAAGAATGGCGTATCGCATGCAATGCTACGTCAATAGTTGGATGATTTTGTGTTAAGCGTTTATGGGAAACGTATTATGATGGAAATAAGTTAAGTGAGTGAAATTTGGCGAATTAGGGTAGACTTTCTAAATATAGAAAGTGAAATGTAAAATGAAAAGTTATTTTTAGAAGGTTTAGTAATTTGAGTTTATGCGAAAGGTTTACCCAAATTAGCTTAGGTTTTTATGAAAACTTAAGGTAATGAAGATAATTAGTAATTAATAAATTAAAAATAATAATGAAAATATATATATATATAGGGTGTTTGTTCGACCGGTTTAAAGAAAAAGAGAAAAAAAGGAAACAAAAGTTGACTATAATTAGGATTCTATTAGTATAAATATAAAACCAATAAAACCCTAAATCACTTTTTCTCTCATTTTTCCCTTTGATCGGCCGAACCCTCAAGCAAGAAGGAAAAAAAGATTTTTTTTAATCAAGAACAAGTTGGTGATTTAGTGTTTCAAGAATCAAGGTTTAGGTATGTTTCAATTAAGATTTTGTTTAATCTTTCTTTAAATCATGTAACAATTAATATAATGGACCATTAGGGTTTTAAAAACTTTTATAATTAAGGATGTTTTAACCATGCTTGAGTGTTTAGAGTTTAATTAGGATCTTATTGGTGTAAGTGGTTAGAGTTAGATCGCTTTAATTCATGATTTAGAATTGAGCAGAATTTAGGGATGTGTTCAACTGATGATATCTAGATGTTAAAATTGTGTTTTGATATGATTAAAGCCTAAATTGTAGTTCAAAGAGTCTATTTTTCAAAAAGTCTGGCCTCGATTGATTTGGAGTTCTGGAAGTTGGTTAAATATTGATTATAAGAAAAGTTGTCAAAACAGTAAATACGGTCAGAATTAGGTCATGTTTAGGAGGGTAAAATCCTAACTTAAAAGTGGAATAAAGGTTAGCCAATCTACAGTGATTAAGTTCTATATGTATATAAAGAAACCCTAGAAGGAGAGCTTCTGATTTAGTGTCTAAGTATGGTATTTTGGGTCATACTTTTTAGTGTGCAATCAGATCTGAATTGGGACAATTTTGAAGTTGGATTTTATTTGGAATAGTTGCACATGTAATGAGTGGTTGGAAATCACAAGGTAGTTAGTAAACTCATAAATGAACTTAGGTGATTTTTGGTATAATTTATGAAGGTCATCAAGTAAGGGTTTTGAGTTAGTAAAGATACACAAAAGTTCTGCATTTTTGAATAATTTGTAGTTAACTAGTGTAATGTGTTAATGAGGTGGTTAAGGTTGGGCATGGTGTCGGGGTGACCCATGATGGTTAATCACACCCTTATAAATCCATCATATGTGTGTTACATGGACTAGAGCTTTTAGCTTGGTCGTGTGTAACCCTGTTTATTTATTTGTATAGTTGCGTGATATGAATTGGAAGCTGCGTTTTGAGCATTCAGGTGAGTTACATAGTCCCACCTTTTATTGCGTTTTAAACTTGGGATGGAAATGATGCAAGTGTTGAAATGAGTATTAAATTGCTGTGATTATGTGTTAGTGTAAATGCATGGACTATTATGTGACTGATATGCGTTATGTGCTACATGTTATGTGATGTGATATTGAGATGTTGCCTAGTCAAGAGGATTACTTGCGGGTATCCATGGCCTGAGCTAGAGGGAAAAAGTGTTGTTTGAGAGATCGGATGGGTACGCCTACCCAGTATATGATTTGTTGGTTTGATTGATTAGATTGATTTGCATGTTAGCTTGTATGTTAGTTAGCATAATTGTCATGCGAAAGTATTGTTTTATAATCACAGTAATTCAGTTAATGATTTTTGGTAATGGATTGAATATGTGTGTCTGAAAACCTATGTTTCTCACCAACCATTGTGTTGACGTATAAGCATCATTTTCAGGTATTCGGCAGGATGAGATTAAAGTTAGGAAAAGTGGCTAGATGGAGCGTAGGCAGCTGGTGAAGTTTAGTTATCTAGAATTCGTTGTTTGTTTTGGATGATGAATGTTAATTGTTTTGCTTTGTTAGGATGTATGAATGTTTGCATGTCATGACGTTGGCATGAACTGCCTTCATTTCAATGTCAGACGCCTTTTGGATTTTGTTGATGTGTTTGGGTATTTTCATGACACTGTGACCTTGTATTTTATGCATGTTTTAGTTTCTCTATATAGACGCTAATGTGTTGTGATGATTCCCTTTCTCGTCGCGCCTCGCGTTTCCACCTTGGCGGGGTGTGACACGTCTTATCGAGCCTTGACTCCATTCTACTAATTTATCATCACGTATTAATCATCTCTCTCGCTCGTAAACACTCTAAATCGTGACAATTAATTGTTTCATCCGAAGTAATTAATCCATTCAAGGTTTATGTTTTACAATTGCTAGCTTCCCCTCTTTTTTTGCATCATACTTATAGAGGGGAGTATCTCTACGTATTTTTGCTAATTATCATATTAGTTAATTTAATGCTACCATTAACAGATATGATATGTATTGGAACTTTCTTAGTATTTTAGTATATTTTTCCCACCACGGAAGAAGCCTCGATGTGAACCGTTTCCCCCAACTGAACCTTAAGCATATATAAGGACCTAAGAGGGAGCCTCTTGTGAAACCAAAGGAGATAGGATAGTTGATCGTTTGTCAGATGCGTGTAGTAGGGCTAGACCCGCGGAGTCAGGTGATTCTTACGGAGGCAAAGTCAAACCCAAGCGAGGCCTAACATAAGTTTATCCCATCCTTTACCTCATCTTGTGTTATTGAATTATTTCTTTCAAGATATTTCATATTTTGGAAAGTCCGATGGCGATACTTTCGTTTCTTTAGTCAATTTGATTTATTTTGATATAACTAAGTAGTTATTTGATGGATCATACTATTACATGTGTTAAGTTAGAGTGGTTTAAGATGTGCAATATGGTATATGTGCTTATATGTGAATTATGATTGAAATGGGTAGTCTTCAAAGTAAGTACACGTGTGAAAGGTACTTGTGACCATGATTGCATTTATTTGTGTTTAGTTGTAAGGTGGTAGTGTAATATTTTTTTTATATGAGCATTCATGATTAGGATGGTGGTATGGGTAGAGAATTATTCTCTTAACCCCAAAATGGAGGATAAGTTTAAGTTTGATTTGTATATATAGAAAGTTACTCTTCTATCTAGTATTTGGGGATACCTAGTATTACTATTATAGAGGTTTCTTGTTTGCTCGGTTGTTTGTTTGGATTTCCTAAGTCTAAGCTTAGCATCCTTTCATCGTACTTTGTTAGTAAGGATACCTGATTTTTCCTATTGGATGTCTTGATGTATATTGGTTGTTCGGATCTGCTCTTTCGGATATAGGCGTGTTTCATTATTCATATTGTATGTAGTGATTACTCTAATTAGTATCAAACGTTTCTTTTAAGACATCTATATTGTTCCTATGCATATTAGTGGTGGATCATACTTCCCTTGTTGTGTATCCCTTGGTACTTTGTCAACCCATGGCGACGTGTTTTAGTAACGATGCTTTTAGGTTTGCTCTATTGATCGTTATTTTAGATAAGACCTTACGTTTTCTTTTTGGTACCTAATGTCTTGCATGATTTTTCTTGTACGAGTTCGCTTGATTTTATTTTGAGTATATGGTTCCAGGTATTTTCTTTCGTTTTCAAACAATATAATTGTCTTAGAGCCTATACGGTATTTTACGATCCCTTTTGGTATTATGGTGTCCTTTGTTTGAGTAACATATTTTATAATTGATGTCTAATTATAAAAGACCTTTTGAAGTATTGGGTTAGTGTTTGAGAAAAACTGTGTTTAAAATGATCTTTGAAAAAAAATATGTTTAAATGTGGTGGAATGATGTACTAAATTAACTCATGCAAATAGGATATGAAAATTGTTGAGTGGTTAAATAAATTTTATTTTATTATAAAAAGCATGTTTAAAGTGATTCATAGTGGTAAGATACGATAGACCATTAGATAACCATCTCTAGATTTTTTATGACAACCAGAATGAATTTTATAAAGATTACATTTAAGACAATTTTATTAATTATTTAAAATGATTTAATACTTAAAGTGACTTTCTTTATTTTAAATTGATTTTTATAAAAACATTATTTAATTTGGTCTTTCGAGTAAAGTCAATAATTTGTATAAGAATTTTCGTCTTTTGTATTGTATTTTTTATGTGTTCTTTTGTCGTGGTACGCCTGTTGATTTTTTTTCGTTCGCGTGTTTACTCGGTGCATATATGTACCCTTTCTTTCAAAGGATTCTTATGTTATTTGATCCACGTCTATTTGCATATGTGGAATCTCCTATATGCATTCTAGCCTTTGAATCGATATTCGATTGTTCGTAACCCTTGGAGTTCATTGATACCGTTGAGTCGTAAAAGCTTTGATGTGATTGTGGGAATGGACTGGTTGTCAAAGAGGAAGTTTGTGATACTATGTCATGAGAAGGTGGTTTGGATACCGTTGGAAGGTGAAGAAATACTTCGGGTTCATGGTGAACGTACTCAAGGAGTCATGAAAACCATAATGAACACAAAGGAAGGTGAATCGGACTTGAGTGATATTTCTGTCGTACGAGATTTTATTGATGTGTTTCCGGAAGACTTGTCAATGACCACCGCAACGACAAGTTAAGTTCCACGTAGACTTAGTTTATGGAGTGACGCCAGTCGCGAAGCCTCCATATCTTCTAGCACCCTCAAAAATGCAAGAATTGTCTGAACAACTTCAAGAGTTAGAAGATAAGGGTTTCATATGACCTAGTCATTTTCCGTGGGGAGCACCGGTGTTATTTGTTAAGAAGAAGGATGGTTCTTTTCGCATGAGTATTGATCATAGGGGGTTAAACAAATTAACTGTTAAAAACCGTTATCCACTCCCTAGGATTGATAACTTGTCTGATCAGTTACGAGGAGCGTGTCCTTTCTTAAAGATAGATTTTCAGTTAGGTTATCATCAGCTATGAGTGCATGAGGATGCCATTCCAAAGATCGCATTTCGAAGGAGATACGGACATCTTAAGTCTACGGTTATACCTTTTGGGTTAACCAATGCACCAACAGTTTTCATGGACTTAATGATCCGGGTTTGCTAACCGTACTTAGGTAGGTTTGTCATCGTATTCATTAATGACATTCTGGCCTACTCAAAGTCGAAGGAGGAACATGAAGTTCATGTGAAGTTAGTGTTGGAGTCACTAAGGAAGGAGAAGTTGTATGCTAAGTTGTGTAAGTGTGAGTTTTGGTTAGAAGAAGTGCATTTTCTTGGTCACATGGTCAACCATAATGTATTCATATGGACTCGAGTAAGAGTGAGGCAGTGAGGAATTCGATGAGTATTCTTAGGATTGTCAGGTTACTACTGACGTTCATCGTGATTTTTTTTAGATTGTTGAACCCACTTACCTCCCTAGCTGAGAGGAACCAGAAGTATGAGTGGAGCGTAGGACAAGAGGAGGCTTTTCAGACTTTGAAGAATGATTTGTGTGATACTTCGATAAAGCAAATGTAGTGGGTGATGCGTTAAGTAGAAAGGAGAGAGTGAAATCAAGACGAGTCAGAGGAATGATACTGGCAGCCCAAAGTGAGGCGTTCAAGCAAGATAATGTACTTGCAAAAAGGCTACATGGTTTAGATCCACAGATGGAAAGAAAAGGAGACGAGAGTTTGTACTTTATGGATCAAATTTAGGTTCTATTGGTAGGAAGTGTAATGGATGAGGCCCATGCATCAAGATACTTGGTACATCCGGGAGCGGATAAGACGTACTATAACCTTGGAGACATGTATTGGTAGCCACGTGTAGAAGAGGATATAGCTACCTATGTTAGAAATTGTTAGATTTGTTTAAGAGGTGAAGGCTGCAATGTCAAAGAATTTTGGCTTGCTGCAACAACCTGAGATACTTGAGTGAAAATGAGATAGAATCACCATGGATTTTATCACTAAAATTTCCAAGGTCAAAGTAGTGAGTATGATGTGGTTTGGGTGATGGTCGATAGACTGACCAAGTTAGCTTATTTTCTAGCTATACAAGAAGATTTCAAGATGTGAAGTTGGCAAGGATTTATATTGATGAGATAATAGCAAGGAATGGAATTCTGGTGACAATCAACTCATTTTAAGATAGATGATTTTACCTATATCGTTTTTTGGCTAGACCCCCCTGCAAAGTGTTAGAGACGCGACTGGATTTGAGTACTGCTTAGTATCCTTAAGCGGATGGACAAAGTAAACGTATGATTCAGACTTTGGAAGATATAATGAGGGCATATGTTATCGATTTTGGTGGTAGTTATCATTTGAGCATTCAGTGTGCTTCGTTTGAAGCTTTGCATGGAAGGAAATGTAGGTCGCCTGTTATATGGGCAGAGATTGGAGAGAGTAGTTTGACTGGACTTGAGTTAGTACAAGAAACGACTGATAAGGTAGTGTTGGTAAAGGAAAAGCCTAAAGCGGCGAGAGATCGCCAAAAGAGCTATGTAGATAAGAGACGTAAACCGTTAGAGTTTGAGGTGGGTGATCCAGTATTATTAAGGGTGTCGCCTTGGAAGGGCGTAGTGCATTTTAGAAAGAAGGGTAAATTAGCACCAAGATATGTAGGACCGTTTGAGATCCTTGAAAGGATTGGACTTGTAGCTTATAGGTTGAGGTTACCTAAGGAGTTGAATAGCGTGCATGACACCTTTCATGTGTCAAATCTGAAGAAGTGTCTGGCGGACGCTAATTTGCATGTGCCATTGGATGAGATCAAGGTCAACAAGACACTTTGTTTTGTCGAGGAACCTGTAGAGATTATGGATCGAGAAATTAAGAAGTTAAAACGTAGGAAAATAGCGCTTGTGAAAGTTAGATGGAATTCGAAACGTGGTTTTTTTTCCCCCCTGAGTTGACTTGGGCACACGAAGAACAGATGAGGAGTAAGTACACACAGTTGTTTGTGGAACGAGTTGTTGAGCCTGCTAGTTAAATCTCAGGACGAGATTTTCTTCAAGAGGGGATACCATGACATCCGTGATTTAATCAGGTTGGTGATACCTTTAGAAACGGCTAAGAGTTCATTTTGTGTGATTTCTTGTGTGCTATGTGTAATATATGTGTGCTAAGCGGTTTGAATAGGTGCATGATATCATTTTGAGGTGTATGATCATCTCATTTTGAATGCATTTGTGTTTAGTGATGAGCATTCTATTTGTTCACGTGTAGTGATAATGGAAAGATATGGCGTATTGCCTGCAATGCTACGTCAATAGTTGGATGATTTTATGTTAAGCGTTTATGGTAAATGTGTCATTTTGGAAATGAGTTAAGTGAGTGAAATATGGAAGTTTGTAGCAAACTTTCCAAAAATGGAAAGTGAAATGTGAAATGAAAAGTTATTTTTAGAAAGTTTAGTAAGTAGAGTTTATGTAAAAAGGTTTACCCAAATTAGCATGGATTTCTATAGAAATTTAAGGTAATGTAAATTATAATGTAAATAATAATTTTAAAAAATAAAAAATAAATATATGTATGTATATATAAAATTGGCCCAAGAAAGGAAAAAAGAAAAGAAAAAGGATTTTGGGCCTTATCTAGAGGAGTTTTAGTAGGATTAGGATGCTAGTTAATTAGATAGGTTATCCCTTAGCCAATATATCAAAAACCACGATTTATTCAGCCCCAAAACCCTATGTGTCGACTTCTTCCTCCCTAAGAACAAGGAACCAAGAATCTTGATCAAGAAGTAATCAAGAATCGGTGTTAAGATCAAGAAATTAAGAGGTAAGTATGTTTAACTTAGTAGAATTATGCAATCATGCAACAAGACTTATGATGGATCTAGGGTTTACATAAGATACATATTATATATAAACTTTAATGATGGAATGATGATTAGGGTTAGTTTAGGGTTATGATCATGCATGTTGCATGTTAGGGTTTGCGTTAGATCTTGATTTAGAGTTGAGCAGAATTTAGGTTTGTGTTCAACTGATGATATCTAGATGTTAGAAACGTATTTTGATATGATTCAAGTGCCTAAATTGTAGTTTCAAAGAGTCTATTTTTTAAAACGTCCGTCTCGAAGAATTTTGAGTTTTTGGAATTGGTTATATTGGTTTCAAGAAAAGTTGTCAAAACAGTGAATACGGATCAGAATTAGGTCATGTTTGGGAGGGTAAAACCCTAACTTAAAAGTAGAATCAAGGTTATCCAATCTACAATGAATAGGTTCAATATGTATATAAAGAAACCCTAGAAGGATAGCTTCTGATTGTGTGTCTAAGTATGGTAATTAGGGCCATACATTTTAGTGTGCAATAAGATTTGAATTGGGATAGTTTTGAAGTTGGATTTTATTTGGGATAGTTGCACATGTAATGAGTACTTGAGAACCACAAGGTAGTTAGTAAACTCATAAATAAACGCAGGTGATTTTTGGTATAATTTATGAAGGTCAGCAAGTAAGGTTTTTAAGTTGGTAAAGATGCACTAAAATTCTGCATTTTAGAATAAATTATAGTTAACTAGTGTAATGTGTTAATGAGGTGGTTAAGATTGAGCATGGTGTCGGGGTGACCCATAATGGCTAATCAAAAAACCCTTAGACATCCATCATATTTATGTTACATGGACTAGAGCTTTTAGCTTGGTCGTGGAATAACCGTATGTTTATTTGTTTTTATAGTTGCGTGATAGGAATTGGAAGATGCGTTTTGAGCATTCAGGTGATTTACATAGTCCCACTTTTTATTGCGTTTTAAAATTTAGATGGAAATTATGCAAGTGTTGAAATGAGTTTTGAATTCCTGTGATTATGTGTTAGTGTAAATGCATGGGCTATTATATGACTAATATGCGTTATGTGCTACATGTTTTGTGATGTGATATCGATGTGTGAACTAAGTTAGGAGGGTTACTTGCAGGTATCCATGGCCTGTTTAGTGGAAGGTATTGTGGACTAGTCAGGAGGGTTACTTGCGGGTATCCATGGTTTGGGCTAGGAGGAAACCACATGGAGTTTGGTATGATCCGAGAGCGATTGAGGTCATCTGCTTGGGGTCTAAGTGATTGATTGGATTGAATTGCATGTTAGCTTGTATGTTAGTTAGCATAATTTCCATGAAAATGTATATTTTTTTTATAATCACAGTAATTCGATTAATGATTTTTGAAATGGATTTGGTTAATGAGTGTCTGAAAACCTATGTTTCTCACCAACCATTGTGTTGACGTATAAGCATCATTTTCAGGTAGTCAGCAGGATGAGGTTAAAGTTAGGAAAAGTGGCTAGATGGACCGTAGGCAGCTGGCGAAGTTTAGTTATCTAGATTTCATTTATTTGTTTTGATTTGGATGTTAAATGCTATTTGTCTTTGCGCGGTTAGAAAGTTTGGATGTTGCATGTAATAACATTGACGTGAATTCTGTCATTTCAATGTTAGACGCCAATGTGTTGTGATGATTCCCTCTCTCGTCGCGCCTCGCGTTTCCGCCTTGGCTGGGTGTAACATAAGGTATATTTCTTGTCTGCAATGTTCCATATATGCTTTACCAACAGAGACTTATTCCATATTTCCAAATCTTTTAGCCTCAGACCACCATGAGACTTAGGTTTGCAAATTTTCTTCCTTGCTATCTTAGCTTTTCCTCTAGATAATTCTCCATTACACCATAAGAATCCCATCAGCAAACTATTAATTTCTTTCAGTACAGCTTTTAGAAGTAGAAACATAGTACACTAGTACACTTGTATAGATTCCAAGATGGAAGCAATAAGCTGAAGTCTACCAGCATATGACAAACATTTATTCTTTTAATTAGATATTCTATTCTTGACTTTATCCACCAAACATTTGCAGTTCTTAATGCCCAATCTCTTAGTAATTAGATGCACCCCACGGTATTTCATAGGAAGTTTATGTGGAAACCGTAGAGAGAGGTGAATACGTTTCCTTTTAAAAACTTTAAATCTTTTATATCAATTATTACATCACTCTATGTCGGCTGGCCCATAAATATATAGGGGTCGCCTAGTACATCAGGGGGCCGCCCTATTTAAAGGGACCGCCTCCAGAAGAGGTTTTCGGACTAGATTATATGTATCAAATCACCAAAACATAAAGAGATCGTATAGATTAAATATCATAATATTTGCAATAACAATCTCCCCCTTTTTGATGATGACTAGATATGTAAACTATAGCACATAGTAAAGTTTAAAAGTTACTCGTTTACACTCTCTTCTCTCCCTTTTGTCAAAGCAAAAAGGTATTATGTGGATATTAGAAGAAGATATGAGAAGATGGTATGTGCTCCAGGTATATATGTTGGAGGAGTGAGAAGAAGATAGGTGCTCCGAGTATATAAGTTTGAGGAGAAGATATGAATAATAAAGGTGAAGGTGATTGCGTGTTTCTCGGATAGTTTAGAAAAGGTCATGAGAGGTGAGAAGTAGGCAAAACAAGAGGGTAGGTACTTCGAGTGTATAGGTTGAAGGAATGAGGAAAATGTAGGTGATCCAAGTATATTGGTTGGATGAATGAGAAGACAACATGAGAAATAAGATTGAGGTGGTTTTAAAGTGGAGGAGGTAAAGTATTTGAAGTACGAATGAACCCTTCATTGTCTTTGACAATCCCCGATCCTATCTTCCTATAAAGGTGAGCTTGCATCATCCTAGTGAAGTCTTCATCCTACACGGTTACCAACTTCATGCTATTTACCCACATATATCCTAGCTCCCCCTTGCTCATTACGTCATTATTATAATTACATTCCTTGTATATTGACTATAACGGATCCATAAATAAATTACCATCGATGCTTGAGAAGTTCGATGCAATTTAAATGAGTAGAACTCTTGCAAGTTCTCCCTCTTGGTGTATGCTCCCCCTTTTTTGGGGCACCAAGGAATCAATATATGGATGTGTGCTACAAAACAAAGTTAGTAGACAAGTGTACATATATATAACAAGATATTAGCGGGGAACTAGACATGCATTTTAGGTGTTAGTATTCTAGAGTATGACACTTTAAAAGAAATTTAGAAGCTAGACACATGCAATCATTATTTTAATAACAACAATCTAAATGATATAATTAGAAGACTCAAGATGTATGTTTATGGAGAAAGATTAGACCGCCATTTAATAAACGAGAATGGGATTCGTTTACTGATTGACATAAAAATATTATGAGAATGACCTTTTAAAAGTAGATGAATGACACTTAATATCTTGGCGAAATATGAAAAAAAAATATGTATATATATATATACTTTAAAAGGATAAAAAGAAAAATAAGACGAGGATGGAGATGATGTGCTTTTGGATGTGAATGAAAATGATTCTATAGAGCCGAAAAGTAGGAAAGGATGAGCGATACTAAAGAAGGAACGTGTTGACGAGAGGTTGATAGAAGAGATTGATTAATCATTTGCACTAACAATTGATGTGCATATGACTATCGAAGACAACAGGGATGATTGGAATTCACAAGTTATGTTTTGGTGTATTGTTGGTTGACAATGTTGAGACAAAGTGGGAATTTGAAATGATGTAGTCTTTCATGGTGGAAAAATAAGTAAAAAATGAGAGACTCAACAATGTGGTGACTCAATAACACTTGAAGATTGAATATCTTCTTTATGTTCTTCACTTTCTAAAAAGTGGAAAGTTTTACGAAGGAGTGACATTTGCATTTCGTAAATTACTTAAATATTTCGGATGAAATAATTAAGTTTATCAAGGGATATTAAGAGGAATTCAAAAGTACCAAGAACTATTAGAAGAGAGAAAGGAAACATTTAGAAGTGAGAAGAAACGTTAGAGATTACTATTAGAAGTGAAAAGGAACGTTTAGAAGTGAGAAGAAACTTTAGAAGTAGAATGACAATCAGAAGTGAAACGACTACTAGAAGAGAGAAGAAATGTTTAGGAGTGAGAAGAATCGTCTATGAGTTTGAGACAAGACATATGCGAGATGTGAGGACCAAGGTTTGTATGTGAGGGGATTTATTGTGAAGTGATGGATTGTTGAGTCAATCGATTGTAAGGAATGTGTTTTATAATGAGACGCATTTCATTATGAAATTCACTGACTCATGAAACAAAGCAAACGATGCATAGAGTGTAGGATATGAGGATGGACCCATTGATCTATAGAGAGGATATTGGGTATAGGTTTGGGTGTGGAGTAGACGTCAACTCGTAGCAAAAGAGAGGAAGTGTTAGGTTATGGAATTAAAAATGGAATGGTATTACAAGTTGCTGCCTGCGGTCCCAAATATATCTGGGGGCCGCCAGAATAGATTTGGGGGCCGCCGGACTGCCAACAAGAGGGATGTTTGGGGAAATTGACGAATTTTTTGAAAAGAGTGACGAGTGCTTTAAGAAGCAATCCAGCTTTTAATTTGCCTTTTGCTAATTAAAAATTACATAAAATTACTTCGATAAAGTTGTTAAGCTGTCACCGACATAGAATGGAACACGGACTAGAATCGAAACTAGAAAAAAAAGAGAACGATTTATGGAATGTGTTCCATCATTCCTAAACCTTGACGAAGATAATTTAATGATTCACGCTTGAGGGGTAAAGAAAGAATGCCGAAGATGTTATCTTCAGACGCAACCTTTTCGCTGGAGATGTTTCCTTTTGGACATTGTTTCGAAGGAAATGGCGGCGTATCTTAGGTGTGTTTCGTACGCGAAAATATAAATAATAATAATAATAATAATAAAGAAAACAAACGAAGGTAGAGACGACGAGCTTGACAATGTCAAGACGGATGGTGGTTAGCGTACGATAAACTATACTCAAAACGTTATGTAGCTCTTCCTGAGCATTGTGAATGTTCATAGAACAATCACACGACGAGGTATATGGTTGTCTTAAAGGTGGTAGCGGAAATAGTGGAGGAAAGAGATTAGCCATCTCTATGGTTGAAGAGGCGTGGTTGAGTGAGAATGAAGAGGTGTGATCGAAAAGACAAAGAGTGTTTTCGTCGAAGAGAGATAATGTTTTTGTCGAAAAAAAAATGTATTCATCAGAGGGGAAGGATGTTTTCGTTGAAGAGAAAGAATGTTTCATCGAAGAGAAAGAATGTTTTCGTCTAAGAGAAAAGAATATTTTTGTCAAAGAGAAAGAATGTTTCTTCGAAGAGAAAGAATGTTTCGTCGAAGAGAGAGAATGTCTTCGTCGAAGAAAAAAGAATGTTTTCGTCGAAGAGAAAGAATGTATAGTCGAAGAGAAAGAATGTTGTCGTCGAAGATAAAATGATGTTTTCATCGAAGAGAAAAGGAGAGCGTATTAACTTATGTTATTAAAAGGCTTGAATAGGGATTTTCGGAAATTGTATTGGAGTTTTGAGTTTTTGGTGATTTTGTTTTTCTTGGTTGAGGTTGTTCTGAAAGATGGACCGGAAAAACCAAAAACTGAATACGATCGTCAAGTTAAAGATACTTGAACATTACGGATGAAAATAATTTAAGTTTGCTCAAACCTACTAGGAGGAGTGTCAGATGTGTATCTAACTTTTTCTTGACAAAAGAGTGGATTATTCGGAAGAAGGCAAGATGATGATTAAGAGAATTTGTGAGTGAAGACACTAGGAGATATAAAACCGTTTTATGACTCGTTTGGCTTTTTACATTTGTGACACGGACGCGAAGAAAAATATTATAGTGTGAGAAAATATATACCTAGATGCATAAGATATATAGATATAAGCATGCAAGTTTATCTAAGCATGCATCAACACAATAATCAACAAGATTAATGTGTAAGACTATATGACATTTAAATATAAATTGTCATACATTAAACTAACATAGTGTAGGTGCACATTTAACACGTAAGTCATTTAAAATGACGCATACAAAACGTGATAATTTTAAATGCAATCATCATGTAAAACATGTTAGCATTTAGCACTTAGGAGCATGTGTTATTTATTTAGATAAAGTAAGAGATATTTTTTATCTAAATTGCTAGAAAAAGGCAAATGCTTTTACAACAAACATGCATTCAATAGCTAAGCAAATAAACATTGAGCATTAAGATAAACATGAAAGCATATAATTGCATTACGTGGGAGCACGTTATCATCTTGAAACTTCAAAGCACATATGTGAAATGCATGTAGTCTAGATTGACTAAGGAGAAACCTAATTTCTACTTGCTTAGTGTGCACTCCTAATGAAATACAAAGTCTATCGATGTAAACTATCATTAGGCATATTTAAAAAGAGCCATTTAATCAAATTAGAGAATGAATATGAGACTATCACTAGTGGTGCTCAATTCAGGCTAAACACGACCATTTTTTACGGGTTATACCACGAACCCAACTTCACTCTTGGAAGAAATTCAACCGTTAGGTCAAATTGAATTTCTAGTGCAATACATTCTCTAGTAGTCATTCTCATGTTAAACAAAATAGAATTCCTATATTTTCCTAATGAAGTGTTGCAAAGATAAAATTTGTATTATCTTTTCATACAAGGCCTAACATGACTCAACTAATATGCTTTAATTCCGGTTTGCATAATCCTAATCAAGATGTGTGGAATTCTAAAGTTAAATGAGAGAGCAAGCAAGTTGTTGTAGGTATAAGAGAGAATGAGTCATCTAGAACCTAGGAGTATGCTTAAGAGTGACAATGTTGAATGCTCTATAATGAGAGTGTTCAAAGAATGCACCTTTGCATGTCTTTTATGAAAGAAATCCAATTAAGTTTATTTATTTTAATAGATCTTGTGAATGTTTCTTTGTAGAAATAATGATGATTTATTAAAGGTTAGTTACATGTATGTTGGACTTTTAAGCAAGTGATTCACAAGAGGAATATGTTTTAAATCTAATGCCATAGGGCGGATTTACCTAAACCAAAGATGAATTTAGGATGAAGGATCCATCGATCAGGGAGGTGCCAAATTTAGGCAAGGATCATTTTCTTATTATTTGGGAGATGATGTTTACATTAGGTTATTAGGAGAAGCTTATATAAGTTATAAGAGTTCTCAATTTGAGTTTTCGGAAATGACATCCAAGTCTTGCTCATCAAGTTGGAGTACTTATGAGTTTCCCGATGGAAATTTATAAGTCGTCAATCCTACTCAGAGTGTGTTAAGTTTAGCATGTGTAATTTGACCATAGCTAATAACACAAACATTTGAACACTTTAGACTCAATGAGACATCTTCATTGCAAGTGTGAGTTACAATTTGATGACTAATCTTGTTGTCTTACAATCGACTTCGTGATTTCATGTAATAACCGAGGATGGTTAAACATGTAGACTCGGAAAAATATCTATGGTCATTTGATTGATATTTTCGTGATCTAGATAAATCCTAGTCTCGATTTCATGTTCATATTCTAATTTTGTAATTAGATTGAATAGTGAGATTGATTATCGTTTGAATAATAATCATCTTCATATTCAAAATCCTCTTACGATCACTTATTGAGAGAAAGCACAAAAATGGTTTGTGGAATATGTTCAATTCTTCCTAATCCTAACCTTAGATGGTTAAAGGGTTCTCATATGGTGAATAAGAAATAGTATGCTTATTTAGTAAAGTAAGAGAGAGTTTTGATGAGAAGATAGTTTGAGTTTTGAGTTGTGCTTTTGCTCATGTTTGGCTTTTCGGAGATGACGACTTTACTAATTGCATTGCAAGGTAAATTACTTGAATATTTTGGACAAAACATTGAAGTCGTCAATCCTACTTCATTGTGTATTTTATGCATATATTTCTAAATGTTTGGAACACAACTATTGGACAAGTAGACTCAATATGACATCATCTACACAAGTGTGAGTTATGATCCGATGCATATTCTTATCGTCTTGGAAAGGGATGTTGTTATTTTTATATCAATCGAGTGTGATTGAGTATGTAGGTTTAAGATAATATCTCTTGTTATATTTTGATATAATCTTAAAGCTAGACAAATAAGAATCCGATTTCTTGTCCATACTCGAAAACTTATCAATTAGATTCGATAATAACATCAATCATAGTTTGAATAATGACTTGATATATATATTCAAAATCTTTCTTGACCCTCACGAATACTCTTTTAAAAGAAGACAAATAAAGATTTTCATAGTGTGTTCCACTAATCCTAAGACTAGTTGTAAGGTGAGGTTGATGAATAATGACAAGTTAATTTCTTACTTCAAGATTGTCATATATTTTGCTTGTGCGAAAAACTATTTGTTGATATGTATAGTATGCATAATTTTTGACATTTTATGAGTATATAAATGATTTTCCTAAGCATTTTTATACAACACACATCTTTTGTAAAATACTATACGTTGGTAAAAAGAATATAATTATGTGTGTGTGTTAGAACAATGCAAGCACAAGCAAAGTTTAAAAATACATTTTCTTTTACTTAATTACCAATGTATTAATACAATCTTTTATTTTGTTTAACCAACCCAATGTCAAACACCGCAAGATGATGAAAAGATTTAGACATCTTGTTGGAAGAGAGTTGATGTGTTAGAAATATTTTAGTGACGGGTTTTAATATATGATCTTAGGACATTATTTTTCCACACACTTGACAAACTATTAAACTCCCATTCCTAAGTGGGTTACTACACTCAAAATGATCTACAAGATGTTTATGTAACACTTGTAAATATAGTGATCTATGCCTATATGCAATGCACAAACAATTTTGCAACTTAACGCAAGCAATCTAGCGTAATTCCTATTAGGCATAATCCGAAAACTAGTAACATACAAATAGTATACATGGCACATGCATTTAGATATATAATTAGCTCAATTACAAATAGTAATGATTACTTATTAATATCTATTAACCAAGTTGAAACAAGAGTAAACACACATAATCATCTAGCATACACATAAGGATATTCGTCGTTGTTTTGTGTATTAGATATAACGATGTATACTTAGCTTGATTTGATTTTGAAAATAATATAGTTCCTTCCCATTTCAAAAATTAATTAAGATCAATATATTGAAAGGACAAATACACTATTTTTCAAAGATATATCAAATAGAAATGCTCGACTCAAAGGAAAATATAAAATACAAGTTTTACGTTAAAACGAAACTCAAAGTTTTGAGCACTATGTAGTATTTTGCATTTCTGACTTATTTAAGTTTAGAATGAAGACTTGGAAGTATTTTTAAATGAAAATAGACTCAATTATCTTCGAAATGGCGGGTGGCACGACTTCTACAGACTTACGGTTGATTTTATATGATTTTTCGAAGTTTGCCAAATTCTGCTGAAACAGACAGACGGCCCCCATAAAGGTGACGGCCCCAGATATATTAGGGGGCCGCCCAAACAATTATGGGACCGCCACCAGAGACCCAAAAACACGTTTTTTATTCAAACTCATTTGGTGACTTGACTGTGGAACATAGGACTTTAAAAAGTTGTTCCAGCACATAAATTTCGTGTTTTAGACATCATTTCTACTCTTACGACTTAGACAAATATAAGTTGACACTTCCAAGTACTTTTGAGAAAATTTTCTTTCAAGCTAGTATACGAAGTATATTTAATAACAAAACTAGTACGAATCAAACAACAAAACACTTTTCATATTTAATCCCCCTTCATGGGTAATTTGATACATGGATCGTACTCTATTTTAAAAACCATTTGTTTTGAAAACTAGAGCGACGTGGCTCTGATACCAATTGTGGAAACCGTAGAGGGGGGTGAATACGTTTCCATTAAAAAACTTTAAATCAAAGATTACATCACTCTTCTACTGGCGGTCCCATATATATATGGGGGCCGCCAAGTATATCAGGGGGCCGCCTGAATTATGGGACCGCCTCCAGAAGAGGTTTTCAGACTAGATCTTTTGTATCAAATCACCAATCAAGTTTGACGCAATATGAGAAGTTTTGATAATTGGTTTATAATAGCTAACACATATTCTAACAATATAATCATACTCACAATATTTAGCACAAAGAGATACACAACCTTAACTAACAAGATATACACAACCAATCACACAATTATGGACACAATGCAAGTATAAAAGTAAAGCGGTAAATGTAAAGAAATAAGTAAAGCGAAAGGTAAAAGAAAATGCAAACCGACACGGTGATTTATAGTGGTTCGGTCACGAAGCTCCTCTTCGCCCTACTCCACTCCCCGAGTATCCAACTCGAGAGTTACTTCACTAATCAACAAGCTCCCTTTCGGCGGAGAAAACCTTATACCAATGCTTACATTATTTTTCGACACTAAGCTAGATGTCGAGTTCTTCTTCGGGTACAACCAAACCCGTTATGTTTTATGGCCCAACATAACAAACCTTGTGTTTTATGGCCTAAACACATAAACCGCGTCGCTTACATTATTTTCCGACACTAAGCTAGATGTCGAGTCCTAATCTTAGCTAGAACCAATCTACCACTTCACCAATGTATTTTAAGGCCTAAAATACTAACCAACCCTCAATCAACCCATCCAAATATATACATCATTTGGATCTACACACTACTAAAGATTGGAAGACATGGACTCGATCTATATGTAACAAATGTTACAAATGGACTAACTAGACTACATAACTTCGAATCTTGAAGATGACCGAAGTTCTTCTCTTGCACATCAGGGAAGAAGGAAAGGATAGAAGATTAGATCACATTTAAACAAAATTAAACTATGTTAGTGATCAAGATATTTAGAGAGAGAAAGGGGATTTTAGAGAGATAAAGGAATTTAAAAAATCAGTGCAAAGAGGGTTAATTTTCAGCAAAGGGTGGACCATTATTTATAGCCAGGATTCCCCAACGGTCAGTTGGGGGCAGTCCTGGCAGTCCCTTATATATAAGGGGGCCGCCCCTAGACTGACGCTCTTATTTTTGTCTTTTTATGGGGAAGGTTTATCTGACTTAGCTGGCAGCAGTTTTGGGGGGGGGGGGGGAATTTGAATTTCAAATTTTATGTTTTTAAATAAAACTTATTTTTATTTAATTAAAACTATTTTGTGTATTTTTATAAAAGTATAGTTTTATAAAAATATGATGGATTAAGAAGGAAAAATATTTTCTTGATCACTAATTAAGTTTAATGATTTGTTTATCCATACCTTGCGTGATTTACGTCAGGTGTAAACCAATGTCCGTCTTGATGCATACTTGAGACGTCGAGAGATGTTGATGCACGTTTGCATTGATGATTTATGATTACGAGTAACTTGCGCACTTTACGTTACGTATTACAAGTCACATGTTTGTCATCACCAAAACATAAAGAGATCGTATAGATTAAATATCGTAATATTTGCACTAACAAGTTACAATATGCAATTAAGCTTTTAAAGAAACATGGTATGGATGAATGTGTCTCTATGAGCACACCTATGGCCACTGACAAGGCACTCCTACTAATCAAACGAATTTTTGTCAAATGATTGGAGGGCTCATGTATCTAATAGCCAGTCGACTAGATATTGCATTCGTCGCCTTTGTTTGTGCTCGTTATCAAGCACGTCCTACGGTCAAACACCTCAAAGAGGTTAAGCAGATCTTTCGGTACCTAAGACAGTCCTATAACATGGGCCTATGGTATCCGAAGGATTTCGGATATAACTAATTGCATATTCAGACGCAGACCATGCAGGATGTAAAGATGACTGCAAAAGCACATCAGGAGGCTTACAATTCTTAGGTGAAAAGCTCGTGAGCTGGAGTTCTAAAAAGCAAGATTGTACTGCGATGTCTATAGCTGAAGCTGAGTATGTGTCATTGTCTGCGTGTTGTGCACAAGTCATCTGGATGCGAACACAATTACTGGACTATGGATACAAGTATAATAGAATACCGATGTATTGCGATTCAAAAAGCGCTATCACTATTTCATGCAATCCGGTTCAGTATTCGTGTACAAAACACATAGACATCCGGTATCATTTTATAAAGAACATGTTGAAAAGGGAACGGTGGAAATATACTTTGTTGGAACAGAATACGAACTTGCAGATCTATTTACTAAAGCTCTTCCCAAAAAACACTTTGAGTACTTAGTTCATTGCATTGGTATGAGATGTATGACTTCAACACAGTTGGAAAGTTTGGCAAAGTAATCTTCTTGAAAAAGATCATACATCAAACGTGTAATAAATTTTTCAAAAAACAAAATAAGAATTGAAAAATACAGAAACTCAAAAATATTTTCTTGATGATTCTTTAATATCAAAAACAAAATAAAAATTGAAAAATATAAAAAATCCAAAAAGATTTCCTTCATGTTTTCAAAAACAAAAACCAAATACAAAAATAAAAAATAAAAAATGTAAAAGGACAAAAACATAATTTAATCAAAACCATATGTCTTCTCATTACAATCAGATTCATGATTTGATATTTTTCTCACAATTGCTTTCATTGTCAATACTAGATCATGATCTAAGGGGGAGTTATTTTTTATAACAAATGTGTTATTATGACGAAACATGTGTTTTTGTAATTCCCATTCACGTACATGACCTGCATTGTAATTTCACATCGCTTTCAAAATCCAATAAAAATAATGATCTCTCGAATATTTGATAGTTTTGATAAAATGGTATATTTTCAAGAGGGAGTTTTTCATTATTTTGTAAAAATCTAGACTTTAAAAAAGGAAAAAATTACATTATTGGACTAACTGTGCAAAGGGATCATTCTCCAAGGGGGAGTTTCTTGAAATTTTCGGTATCAAAAATAACAAGGACCAAATCTGTCATTTTTAAACTAAATTTCAAAAGTAAAAATTCCAAGGACTGAAAGTGTCACTTTCTAAACTTCAAATTCGGTCAGTATAAATAGAATTTAAATTTCATTTTTTATTTTTTCCTATACTGAATTCGATATCGAGAAAGAAGAAAAATCAAATCTTTGATTTTGAGTTCATAACAACGATCACAACTTTCTTCTCTTCTTAAACGTAAGTGCTTTAACATATAACATGTGTTGAAAATCAGAATGAACGAAGTTCTTGAGATCGAATTTAATTTCGATAAGAATTAGGGTTCTGAATTTGGGGTTTTTGAATATTGATGATACATTTAGGCTTAATAATGTTAATAATAGTATTTGTGTATAGTTAATTGTGATATAAACTAATCAAACTCCAAAAATTTCAAATTCGACAATAAATCTTGGATACATAACAAACTTTTTCTTTGCATCCAAGTGTCTCATCAGACCAAATCAAACAAAATAATTTAAAAAAGTTATATTCTCATAGTGCTTAGCAAATCACTGTTGTGGCAATATTAGTGGGAATTTGATCCCAATAAGTACTTTTAGACAAATCAGGATTCCATAGTAATGAAAAAGAAATCTCCACTGAGGTAAAAAACAGGGCTGTGTTAAAATTAAAACAGATAGGTCCCCCTAATACCCAGACTTAGCTAATAGCATCAAATTAGCTGATTATGCAAAGAATCCTAACCCATCAGCATCATCAAAAAAAGATCACTTTTCTTATGATGCCTCTGAGAATAGTTTTACAGGACTTGCCACGAACTTTGGCAGTAAGTACCTAACATGGTTGATTATTTTAGATTAGCGCAGACATCCAAAACTGCTCCACAAATATAGTAAGACTATAGGAACAAAACAGTAGAGAGCATAGTGAATGGAGCTTCGTGTAAAAAACAAAGTCTATAATCTCATGAAAATCTGTATTCCCATCAGTCTTTTCCAAGTAAGCGACCATGTTGTGTTTAGCACAATATTCAAGAATAGCCATATGTGTAAAATTGATGATCGTCGGTGATTAAAAGATGAGGGTTTGTTAGAAGAGAGCGATTAAGAGAGATTACGTGAGTAAATTGTGCAATTGAGATGGGTTTATATAGGTTGAACAAACCCAAAAGCAAAGAAACCGGTACAATTTACACTTTAGACCCTTGGCGGTATTTTCTCCAACGGCTTTATAGCGGTACTATCTTTGCCCAACGGTACTAACTTTGCATTATCGGTACTAACTTTTGTCAACCAAAGAATGAGCATGTCTGGCAACAAGAGTTCTTCAGTACCATCTATATCTCTTTCCAATGACTCTCTAAAACCCAAATAACTCCATGAAATTCATCACCATGGTCAAAATCATTCTGCTTTAAAAATATTTTCATATAAACTGTTCAACAAATCATTGTGCCTCCCCGAATTGTAGCTACAGATTCAATAATCCAATGCTAACCACCAAAAAGTTAAATCTTGTGACATCAAATCCTTTGGTGAGAAGGTCTGCAACATTATGATCAGTGTGAATCTTGATAACTTCTATCAGTCTTTTCTCATAGCAATCTCTTATAAAATGAAATCGAATTTCGATATGCTTGGTCCTAGAATGAGCAACAGGATTCTTGATAACACTTATAGTGCTCTCATTATCAATATGGATTTTGGTGTTCATGAAATTGAAACCATAATCCATCATCTGATTCTGTATCCATAATACTTGCCTACAACATTTAGCAGTCTGCAACATATAGGCCTCAGTATTAGATTTGCCACAAAAGTCTCTTCTTGCATTGCACAATATCAATCTTCTACCCAGAAATTGATAGCCACAATGTTGTTGATTTTCTGTCAAGATTGGCTCCTCCATAGTCACTAGGTCTGAGTAACCTCAAGTACAAAAGGTTGAATCTCTAGGATACCATAAACCTTAATTTGGCGTTGAAGTTTGAGGATCCAAAAAATCCTTTTTTATCTCGCATTTAAGTCTGAGGCTTTTAGAGTGACTTGAAATCTAGATCACAAAAATAGGTCACAGACAGCAAACATGATGTCTGGCCCTTAATGTAGTTAAATACGTTAGAGAGCCAACCATAAGACATGAAAACATGTACATCTACATCTACACCATCTTCATCCTGACTAGTGTTTATTATACATCAAAGGAGTAGTAGCTGTTTGATGGGAACAAAAAATCAAACTTCTTTAAGATTTCAGCTAAAATACTTGTCTGACTAAAAAGTGATTCCATTAGGTTTGTACATCACTTTGAAAGTCCCAAAGAAGAGTGATATCTAACCATTGGAGCTTATTTAGTGACTGTTTTGAGCATACAGATCTTCAAACTCTGTAACACAATAGACTTCTGTAGAACCAAAAATAATGTCATCCACATACACTTAGACTAACATAATGTCACTCTTTTTCTTCTTAATAAACAATGTTTTGTCTATGGTACCTCTCCTGAAACCATTTTCCATCAGAAAAGAAGAAAGTGTCTCATACCAAGCTCTAGGGGCTTGATGAAGACCATAAAGAGCTTTAATCACCTTATAGACTTTGTTTGGATGAGCAGGATCAACAAAGCCTGGAGGTTGATGGACATACACCTCCTCTTCAATAGTGCCATAGAGAAATGCACTTTTAACATCCATTTGGTAGATAGTAAATCCCATGTATGATGCAAAGGCTAAAAATAACCTGATTGCCTCTATCCTGGCAACAGGTGCAAAAACCTCATCATAATCTATTCATTCCTCTATCTAAACCCTTGTGCTACAAGCCTTGCTAGTTGTTTTTATACAATAAATACATCATCTTAATATCCTTATTCCTAAAGAACCCATTTGTCCAATTACTTTTTCCCATAAGGGCAAATCAACAAGTACCTAAACCTTCTGTAATTTGAACTGTAGCAATTCCTCTTGCATGATGCTTCACCCGCTTCATCTTGTAAGGCTTGTGATATGTTCTTGGGTTCTTCTTGGGAGAGAAAACATGCGAACAGACAGTTCTGATGGTCTTTATGATTTGTTTTTGTTCTGATTATAGATGTAGCTTACCAAAGCTTGTTGTACTGAAGAAGCCTTTGGATCTTCCTCTTGTTGATCTGCTGATTTAGGATCTCCCTGAAATTTGACCTTTATGGTGATCCTTATAAACTCTGAGTGTGAGAATATGACTAACATCAATGGTGTTATCCATATTGTTGAAATCAACCTCTACACCCACATCATCATCATCATAAGCTCCACTGAATATGCCATCATTTAGAAATGCATTTGAAATATCTCAAAGCAGGCATATTTAAGATCAGTGGAAGATCAGCATTAGGGGAGTAGATGCATCAATAGGTATTTGTCCTCCAAGATAGACAAAAGATGATTCACCAGCATTTGCACCTGAGGGAGTACTAGCAGCACTAACATATGGGGTGGTAGCAGTACTAACATATGACCTACCAGTACTAAGTTTGTTAATACTGGTAGCCTGAGCTGTCCTTTTTTGAGATGCAATATTCCTCTTTTCTTCTTCAAAATCCCCTGCCACCCCCGCCCCCCTGCGCTTGTCCTGTCGCATCATCCAGAAGCTTTAGCAACACTTCTTAGCCATCCTCTTCTCAAGTCATCATGCAAGACTTATTTCATCTCTGTCATCTATGTTGTCCTTCCTTATCATGCACACTTCTGAATCTTTTACATCATTGTCTTTAGAGAGAAACTTTCAGAAGGTTTTTCATGTGTAGCTGGAGCAACATCTTATATTGAATCCTTGTCCTATGAGGTTGTAGTAGAAGCAGTATGTATTCCTGAGTAGGTCCTTTATCTTTCTTTGATGAACTGCAACATAGTAGAATCTTTGTGTAGGCTGCATCCACATTAACTTGGATTCTCTACACTGACTGGAATATAGTTCATTGAATTAGTGATAAAATCAAAGATCAAACATCCTATTTAGACCAGTTCCTGTCACTATTGGTTGAACCATCAGAAATTGATGTGCCAGATTCTCTCTACCCTTTTGTCCTTTTGTTGTATACCTCGTAAGCTTACTAGTGGTAAGTAATCCAAGCAAATAACAGTTCATCAGATTTCATCAATTTCTCAAAGAATCTAAAGGTGTTTACAAAAGTCAAGGGCACTCAAAATCTCAAAAACTAATTACTAGTGAAGGTTTACCTATTAATAAAGATCATAGTGTCTTATTTGAGGTTTGGTCACCAATACCCTATTCCAGTAACAAAGACAGGCAGTATTAACTGCCTTCTGCCCAAAATGGTTAGGTAAAAGTAAAGCTACACATAGTTTTCAAGCTGCCCTCAAATTAAAGTCAGTTTTTTCCTTTCTGCAACACCATTCTGCTGTGGAGTTCTAGCCACACTAAACTCCCTTTTTATTCATTTCTTAGCACATAATTCATTCATAGTATGGTTCTTAACACTTTTGTCCCATTATCACATCTAATATTAACATTGTGATGCGGGGGGGGAGGTTCAATTGGTTTTCAAAGCCTATGATAAAATTTATAAAGGATATTAGATTGTTTCATCTTTGGTAGCTAAGAAAAAAACCCACTAAATCTGCTGAATCACCATCACAACCAAAAGTACTTTTCTTGTTAATACTTTCTACAGAGACAGCTTCAAATAAGCCCTATGAAGTAAATTCTAGGAGCTTTCTGATGATTCTTTCTAACTTAACTTACAGGAGGGCATTATGTTTGCTTACCCTTCTTGCAAGCACCACAAGTGTGGTCCATTCACAAAAACTTTTGAAGGAAACTATAACTATGGTGACCATTTAACAAGTTTGTTATATTTTTTGAAATCCACATGAACCTAATCTCATGTGCCATAATTTAGAGTCATCTGCTAATTGCATATATAACAAGTTATACCTCTAAGGGAATAAGTATTTTAAAGTCCCAAGCTGATACACATCATCCTTTCTAGGAGCTCATGTGCAAACTTGACTTTCATCAAGAAGCTTAAAGCTAGGAACAGGATAAAGCATTCATCTCATAAAAAGGAGCACTATTTTTCCTTGTCACACATTTATGAGAAAGAGGAAAAGGTTAAAATTATGTTTCAATCTACAAAGTAAACATCATCCAAAGTCTAAATTAGCGGTTTTGATTTTACCTTCCCTGTTTATTATTACTCATTTGGTATCATTCCAAAAAGCCACAATGCCTCCGATTGCGTAATCTTCATAGTCTGAAAGAAAGCGTTTGTTTGCCGTCAGTATGGCTAGAGCAACCACTATCCACCACTGCATGATCCTGTAACAAGATCTCTGGATTGCCCTACACAAAAAGTAAGAGAATTAGTATCTCTTAGGGATCCAAGCCATTACAGACTTGGAAATCCCTTTTAGGTCAACATACTCAACCTTCTTAAGCATGAATGATCCATTGTCTTTGGACACATGATCCAAGTAATTTCCCTTAGGCCTCCAAACCCACCTTGACTTTTTAAGGTCAGTATCCATCTTACCCTTACCAGTATTAACTACTGCTCTTGTCCCAGCAGTAGTCATATTTTGAACCCCAAAAGTTTTAACATCTTGTTTTAAGTCTTTGGGTCTAAAAGCTGGTTTTGTGTAGAAAGACCTCTTGATAGGTGAATATGAGCCTCTTGGTCTTACAGTGTCCATTCTTGGGTAAATTGGTCTAATAGCACCACTAGTTTGTGCTATTTTTGGAGCAAATGGTCTAACAGTACTAACAGGCCTAGCAGTACTAACTGGCCTAGCAGTACTAACTGGCCTAGCAGTACTAACTGGCCTAGCAGTACTAACTGGCCTAGCAGTACTAACTTTGTGAACTGCTCTTTTCTTATTTTGCTTAACAGGAGTAATCAAACCTGCTCCTGATGGCACCACCCTTGGACCAGTATTGACCAAAGTTTTCAGCTTAGGTTTTTGATTCTTTTTGTCATGAAAACTACAATCTTTGATCAAATGGTCTGTACTTTTACAGACAAAGCAGCTTTTATTTTCTTAAAACCAATTTCTTGTTTTTGAGAAGTTTAACCAATT